>PVIC010017696.1:0-32413 GCA_004025085.1 Thryonomys swinderianus
AAAAAAAAAAAAAAAAAAAAAAAAAAAAAAAAAAGGAAGGAAGAAGAAGAAGGAGAAGGAGAAGAAGAAGAAGAAGAAGAGAGCCAAAATGAGATTGAAGCAGTAATTTAAAAAATCTTCCAAATAAGAAAAGCCCAGGATCTGATAGGTTCACCATTAAATTCTACAAGAACTTCAAGGGAGATCTAATGCCAATATTTAAATTTTCTGACAAAATCGAAAGGGAAGGAGTACTTCCAAATTATTCCTGGAAGCTAGCATTACTATGATCCAGAAGCCAGAAAGGACACAAACAAAAAAGAAAACCACAGGCCAATCTCTAATGAACATAAAACACAAAAATCCTCAAGAATACTGGCAAACAGTGCAAGAAATGATCAAAAAGATCCTACTTAATGACCAAACAGGCTACCTCCCAGGGATGCAAGGTTGATTCAACATATGCAAATGAATAAATGTAATACATCACATAAATAGAAGTGAGACCAAAAATCACATGATTATCTCGATAGATGCAGAAAAAGCCTTTCACATAATCCAACATTCATTCATGATAAAACCTTTAAAGAAAATCAGTATCTAAGGATCTTCTCTCCATCTGATAAAAAGCCATTTATGATAAACCTACTGCCAGCATCATACTAAATGGGAAAAAATTGAAAGCTTTTCCTCTAAAGTCAGGAACAAGATGAGGATGTCCACTCTCCCCATTCCTGTTCAGTTATAGTACTCAAAAGGTTAATTGCATCAATCAGGCAAGAGTATGAAATAAAAGAGATTCTTATAGGAATTGAAGAAGTCAAACGATCATTATTTGCAGATGACATGATCCCATATGTAAGAAGAACCAAAAATTCTACCAAAAGACTCCTATAACTAATAAGTTCAGCAGAGTAACAAGATTCAAAGTAACACACAAGGGGCTGGGGATTTAGCTCAGTGGTTCTGGCACCTGCCTGACAAGTACAAGTTCCCAAGTTCAATTTCCGGTACAAAAAAACCCCAAAACCAAACAAAATCCTCCTCACACACAAAATTAGAGTTCTTGTACACCCGTAATGAACTCATTGAGAAAGAAATTAGGAAAACAATACCACTGATAATAACTTCATAAAAATTAAATACTTTAACTTAATTAATTAAAGAAGCCAGAGTTCTCTGTAATGAAAACTACAACACAATAAAAGAAGATCAGAATATGGAAAGATATCTCCTATTCCTGGATAGGTAGAATTAATATTATCAAAATGATCGTCCTGCCAAAATTGATATATAGATATATTGCAATCTCAACCAAAATAACAAAAGCTCTCATTACATTACTAGAAAAAGTAATCCTCAAATTCACATGGAATCAGAAGAGACCTAGAATAGCAAATCCTGGACAATACGCAGGAGGCATTACAATCCCAATTTCAAGCTATATTACAGAGCTACATGATAAAAATAGCATGGTACCCACACGAAAACAGGCATGTGGACCTGTGGAACAGAATAGAGGATACAAAAACAGGCCCATCTGCCATCTGATCTTTGACAAAGGGGTCAAAAATATACAGTTAATGAAAGATAACCTCTTTAACATATAATGCTGGGAAAACTAGTTACATTTATGCAGAACATTGAATCATGCCCTGTATCTGTCACCATGTACCAAAATAAAGTCAAAATGAATCAAAGGTCCAGATATGCAACTTTTGGAAGACAAAACTCTTCCACACATAGGCACAGGTAAGGACTTTCTAACAACCCCACTTGCACAAGAAATAACCTCAAGGGACCAGGGACTTAGCTCAGTGGTTCTGGCATCTGCCTCAGAAGCTCAAGGTCCTGACTTTGATCTCTGGTACCACATACCACAGTGCCAGGTGTGGTAGCTCACACCTGTAATCCCAACACTTGGGAGGCAGAGGCAGGAGGATTGCTGTGAGTTTGAGGCCTGCTTGGGCTACATAGTGAGCTCAGGGCCAGCCAGCCTGAACTACAAAGTGAGACTGTGCCTCGAAAAAAAAAAAAAGAAATAACATCAAGGATTAACAAATGTGATTACATAGAATTAAAAGCCTCCGCACAGCAAAAGAAACAACAGAGAAATTAGAGTTTGGCTTTTTGCCTTCTAGCTATCTTCCCAAAAGAATTAAAGATATTACATTATGGTGATACAGGAACACCCATACTTACAGCAGCACAACTCATAAAATCTAAATGTTGGGGGCCAGAGGGTTAGCTCAGTGGTTCCGGTGCCTGCCTTGCAAGTGCAAGGTCCTGAGTTTGATCCCCGGAAACCACATACAATGCTGGGCATGGAGACTCACACCCACCAACAATCAATACCACATACCACAGTGCCAGGCATGGTGGCTCACACCTGTAATCCCAGCACTCGGGAGGCAGAGACAGGAGGATTGCTGAGTTTGAAGCTTGCCTGGGCTACATAGTGAGCTGAGGGCCAGCCTGAACTACAAAGCGAGACCCTGTCTCAAAAAAAAAAAAAATCTAAATGTTGGAAACAGTATACATGTCCATCAACAAATGAATGGATAAATAAAATGTGTTTATACACAATGGAGTATTACTCTGCCAAAAGAGGAACAAATGAATCATTTTTGAAAAATGGATGCACCTTGAGACCATAATGTTAAGTGAAATAAACCAGTTACACAAGCTTAGATATCGCGTAACTTCTCTTTTTTCTTTTTCTTTTTTTTGTTTTTGTTTTTTTGAGACAGGGTCTCACTTCGTAGTTCAGGCTGGCTCTGAGCTCACTATGTAGCCCAGGCAAGCCTCGAACTCAGCAATCCTTCTGCCTCTGCCTCCTGAGTGCTGGGATTACAGGCGTGAGCCACCACGCCCAGCACTGTGGTATGTGATATTGATTGCTGGTGGGCGTGAGTCTCCATGCCCAGCATTGTATGTGGTTACCGGGGATCAAACTCAGGACCTTGTGCTTGCGAGGCAGGTGCCGGAACCACTGAGCTAACCCTCCAGCCCATCACGTAACTTCTCTTAATGAGAAACCCAAAGTATAAATGTTTTTGTGAGGCAGGGTCTCATTAAGTAGTTCACATTGACCTTAAACTACCGTGCAGCCCAGGCTGGCCTGGAACTGGCTGTTCTTCTCTGGTCACATTTGCCCAAATGCTAGGATTATGGGCATGCACTACCATGGCTGCCTCCAAAACACCAATAACTTAAAGTCCAAAAGACAAGATAGGCAATGGGAAACATGGAGACAGATCTTTTATAAATGGGAAAGGCACCTCCAGGTAGAAGGAGGAAGAGGAGGGAACAGGGAATAAAGAGAATTAAGATATGTACAAATCCTACTTCTCACCACAATGAATGTCATCATTATATACAAGAACATATACTAATAAAAAAATTGAATTAAAGGAGCTGATATTAACACCTTGTAAAAGAGGTTAAGGGGTGCAGTGTTTCCAAAGTGGAGATAAGAAAGTGTTCCAGGGAGGGCGGAGTGCCTGGCCATGCTAAGTTGCTGTGTAAAGGTCAAGTAAGAGGAGGCCTGAGACGCTGGCAACTGCATTTAGCGACTGGTGACCTTGACAAGAGCATCTGGAATAGAATGCTGACAACGAAACCCTGGCTGGAAGGAGTTCAAGAGAGAAAGGGGAGAGAGAAATGGGAGATGCTAAGCAAAGATAACTCTTTCAAGGAGTTTTGCTGGAATGAGAAAGATAGGCAAGAACAGTGTGAGCTGTTCTGGAGCATGTTTATAAGGTGAGTGGAGGAGAAAGTGTGCCAATGGAAAAAAGACATTGGAGAGGAAGAGACAATGCTGTAGGAAAGAGTGGCAAGAATTCCTGGTGTGTCCTGATGAATGTGGATGGGGCCTCATGTGCTGGAAGAGGGACTGGTCTTAGCTAGTTCGAGGACAGTTCGTTCTTGGTAATGAGGGAGTACATACTACTATTTGTCGTTCAACCTAATTTATTACCCCATGTAAGACATCTACCCAAAAACAAGAAAGATAAACTGTTGATAGTAAGAAACATTCCAGTTTCAGAGATATCAAGATGTGATTTAACAAAGACACATTTTAGAGTTGTGAGACACTCTGTGTGTGTGTGTGTGTGTGTACACTCTACAACTGATGGTAGGTAGTTATGAAGACCCCTTCCTAACGCTTTAACTTTCTTGGTGACATAGAAAGAAAAGGATCAGTTGTGAGAGAGGATTAGAGGAAGTGGCAGAGGGTAAAGGACAAAGGGATTACCTGGAAAGGGGCCAGGGGAGGTTGAGTGAGCATAAGGTCATCTGAGGCCAGTGTCACAAGTTCATGTGAGTTCCACTAGCCGTACTCAGAGCCATTTCCTGGTCACAGCACAGGTGCCGTGTAGATGCTGTGTTGGGTTGAACTAGGCCTAAGGTTTGGCAATGTAAGCACGGTGACACAAGAAAGGGAAAAGGGCAGGGGCAGTGGTCAGGCAGGAGCTGCTCCTGGTGATGATTGGAGGACCCCTCAAGATACTGAGGAGGCGAGCATGGTTTATGGGGACAATGGGAAGAGGCAAGACAGAGGCATGGACTTGCCCGGATGCAGACTGCATGGTATCAGCAAGGAGCACGTGTACACAGGCTTGAGGAGAGGGTCGAGACAGAGTCATAGCACCCTCCACAGGTTAGATGACACCAAGGGAAAAACAGGCGGGCAGGAGAGAAGAGGAGAGAGTGGGAGACACCCCAGGCGTGATATTGTGAACCCCCATGATCCACCACCAAGGCCAAGCTTTCTGTAGTCCTCCGTGCCGGTCCAAAGCCTTGTGTCTCCGTGTGCTTTTCTAGGTCCCGTCCCCTTCACACCGTCTACCCCAGGAGCCTGACCTGATGGACCACTTCAATCTGGGCTTTGCCAGGTCATTTGCTGTAGCCCATGGGACTTCAGTAACAGCAACTGCAGCAGAAATCGGAAGAGGGTCTTTGTGCTCCAGCCACTCTTCGTGACCCTGCGCCCCCCACTGCCGGAAGGAGCCTGCCTTGGCTACTGGACAAAGCCCAAGAGGTGGCCCAGTCACCAGCCAACCACGGACAGGCCAGCGAGGCCACGTGGTGCTCCTGCTCGCAGCTGTAGGAGTGCAGCCAGTCACTCCGAGGGGGACAGACAAGGCTCTGGCAAGCCGCCCACACTGCCAAGCCACAGTTATGAACCAAGAAGTCACTGAAACTTGGAATGATTTATGGTGCCACCAAGCTAACAGACACTATCCCCTCTCAAAACTCTCTAAGGACATCTTACTGCTCCCCGTATAAACTCAAACTTTGTGACACAGGCTCAGCCCACGATCTCCTCTGGGCCTCACCAGCTGTCTCTGCCCTCACTCGTGTCCCTCTCTTCACCCTGCAGCACCCAGAAGCTTGAGACACCTTCACACTGTCCCCACTACATTCATCTCTTCGGTCTGGGTGGTACCTCGCTCCTTTTCATCCTCTGGTCTCACTTTGAATGTCACCTTATCAGACCTTGTCATGCTTTAGGCAACTTGTCCTGTCTCTCACTCTTTTCTTTTTGGTGGTACTGGGGATTGGTGCAGAACTTTGTGTGTACTAGGCAAGCACTCCACCTATGTACTACACTCCTGACCTTTGCCTATTTTACTCTTGATTTTATCACTGTTTGTAATTGTTTGCTAATGGGATTATTGGACTAATGTCTTTTTCTTCTCCAAGACCACAAATTATACAAGAACAATATCTTGTTTTCACTCACAATTTTACCCCCAGGATTTGGCACACAGTAGGTATTCAATAAATATTTGAATAAATAAATGAAAAATAGTGGAGGTTAAAACAATCCTGCTATTTTCACGACACTTGGCCTGGAGTCAGGCGCTATGCAAAGAGCCCAGTGCTCGTCCTAGGTCCTCACAATCCTGCTGTGAGTTAGGGTCTGTTACTGCTGCCATTTTACTGGGGGTGAAGTGAAGTCCACAAGGGCACAGAGCTAGTGGGCAGGTGATTAGAATACTCTTCATGCTTGGGGCCGCAGCTGTGATGTCACAGTACTTCCTCAGCTTTTCTGTGGAAAGGGAGAAATGGGGAGCTGGTGTCCCCCCTGGCAGGCCTGGTGGTTCCCGGTGGATAAGTGAGGCACGGAGGCCATATGGGCTCAGTGAGTCAAAGCTTTAAGGCCCACAGCTAGAGCCCTGGGCTCTGTCACCCTCTCAATCCCCAAGGACACAAAGACCAGCCACACCTCTCATTCCCAACACCCCCAGTCGTCATGTCATGGGGCAGTGCAGTGCAGCCTTTTCTCAGAAGACCTCAGGACTGGACAGGGTGGGCATCAGGGCCTGGTCTGGGAACCCCTTAGGAGGGCATGTCCAAAGCTGTCCACCAGGACATCGACTGTGACCGGACCCAGTCAGACCCTGTGTCTCCTGTGACCACAGCAGCAACTTATATTAGCAGACAAGCCCCACCTGAGTGCAAGGCAGTGTGCTACACTTACTCAAAAAATGTAGTAAGAGGGCCAAAGGGTTAGCTCAATGGTTCTGGTGCCTGCCTCGCAAGCGCAAGGTCCTGAGTTCGATCCCTGATAACCACATACAATGCTGGGTGTGGAGACTCACGCCCACCACCAATCACTACCACATACCACAGTGCCGGGCATGGTGGCTCACGCCTGTAATCCCAGCACTTGGGAGGCAGAGACAGGAGGATTGCTAAGTTCAAGGTTTACCTGGGCTACATAGTGAGCTGAGGGCCAGCCTGAACTACAAAGCGAGACTCTGTCTCAAAAAAAAAAAAAAATGTAGTAAGATCTAGCATTTCATTGCTGATCCTCATAACAGGCCCAGAAAGCAGACACTCATGTTATCATCGCTTTAGGGACAGCAGGAGTAGAGATAACTGTCTAAGGATTTGGACTTTGTGAGCCACACTCTGAATCCTGGCTTCCCCACTTCTATCTGTGTGACCTAGGGAAAGTTGCTGGACCTCTCTGTGTCTTGGTTTCCTTGTCTGTTAAATGGGACCACTGATACTACCTGTCTTCTAGTACTGTAGGAAATCTATAAAGCTTAGAACAGCACCTGACACACAGTAAGTATTGTTAAATATATAAATTGTGTCAGGCACAGTGGTGCACACCTGTCATCCTGGCTGGTTGGAAAGTTGAGATGAGCAGATCATGAGTTCAAGGCCAGTCTGGACAACTTATCAAGACTATCTTTTTTTTTGCTTTTTGAGACAGGGTCTCACTTTGTAGTTCAGGCTGGCCCTGAGCTCACTATGGTGCCCAGGCAAGCCGCCACGAACTCAGCAATCCTCCTGTCTCTGCCTCCAGAGTGCTGGGATTACAGGCGTGAGCCACCATGTCCCTCTGGCATTGTGGTATGCGGTGTTGATTGTTGGTGGGCGTGTCTCCACGCCCAGCATTCTATGTGGTTACCAGGGATCGGACTCAGGACCTTGCACTTGCGAGGCAGGCGCCGGAACCTCTGAGCTAACCTTCCGGCCCTTGAGAGCTCTTCTTAACAGCACCCTTGAGTGCCCTTGGAGAAGAATCAGAAAGTTCTTCCTTGAGATAGTCACACCATGCTTTTCCCAGAAAATTAATCCTCTCTGGCCTCTGGAATAGCTGAAATTACAAGCATACGTCTTCATATATTTTCAGACACTGCTCTCCAAATCCAGTCCAGAAAGCTACAAGTGTGGCCATGCATGCTGGAGATGAAATGGGACTCTGGAAACAGAGCAAGCTGGAAATATTCAGAGATAGACTGGAAGAAGGGCTGATGCAAAGATGGGTGACATGGAGGACAGTGGAGTGGGATGGGGACTCCAGCTGGAAGGGGTGCAGGAGTAAAGGTGTGAGGTGGGAAGGCATCTGGTGTGTCATTAGGGACTTTCTCAAGAGCTGGAGAGTCTGGGTGAAATTGGATGTCTGGCTGCAGATGAAAGAGGCCTGATACAGTCTTGCACATAGTAAGGTGAAATGGTGTGGTGGGTAGTGGTCACCACCACTGCTGCTATCCTCACCCACAGCCTTTATTAAGCTCTTGCTGTATACTACGCCCTGGGGTCTAAGCACACTGCGTATATGGCACACAGTGTCTCCACAGCTCTGAGGAAGGTCCTACCTAGGACTTGAATCTACATCTAACTGGCAAATCCCAACTGATAGGTCTTCTGAGATCTTTGAGGGGAAAAGAGACTAAGCCTGGTCACACAGGTTAGCAGAGGTTGGCAAGGCTACAGCCCCACCCATCCCACGGTGGCACCCACCCTCATTCTCCAGCTTCCTTTTCTCCAGCTCAGCCTCAATCTGGTCCAGCACCATGGCCAGCTCCCCAAGAATCTTCTTCAGGTAGCTCACATCATCGTGCTCAAGGATCTTGGCCTGCAGCAGGACAGGCAAGGGAAAAAGGTCAAGTTGACATCATGGAAATCAAGATATCCATGTAATGGAACTTTCCCTAAACTCTGTCCTGCAAATTTAGGCTTCAAGTAAAAAGCACCTTCAACAGGGCCTTATGCCAGTCTGATGAGCTTGGCCATTCTGCTCAGATTTCTGCTATAGGACTGGCACATTCACACTTCTAGCTGCTGGTAGCATCCTTATCCACAGCTGTACTTCTCCAGATAATTCCTCTCCGCCAATAAGGAGCTGCCTTGCTCAGAAACATGGGGAGTGACTCCTACCCAATAGGCAGCATACAGCCAATACCAGCCAGTATGGGGTATTAAAGGTTGGAGCCTGCCCATAGGGTAGGCCCACTGTATGGTGCATTTTATGCTCCAGAGCTTTCCATGAGGGTCTAAGGCTTGGCTTCTTACTCTTCCCCATCCATTCCATCCTTACTAATGATAGGTTTGCCAGTTCAGAATGGAGCCAGTGTGGCATTTCTCCGTCAAAATGCCACACTCATGGCACCTCGTGGTGGGATGCCACACTCCTTCCCACAACCCCTTGCACTTCCCAGGAACAAAGTCAAAATGTCCTCTTCAGCCAGAGACACACCTCCTTCCCTTTAACCCTTGATATCATGGAGAGACCCATCAATTAGAGAAGTGTATAGTGCCTTTCCACATCCTGTTACCCTGTTCCCACCCCCAGAGGCTATATAAGATGCCTACGGTCCCTTGTTCTGCCCTGGGCCATGCTGCTCGCCATCATACAGAGTAGCTCCAGCTGGTTACTTTCCTCCACTAAAGCATGCTACAGATACCTAGGCCTTGGCAGGCTTTTAGAATTTTCTATCAACTGGCTCTTCAGACACTTGCTTGATGTATCTTATGTAAGAACCTATGTCTAATGCTCTTCTTGCAGAGACACAAAGACATGAAGCCTCAAGGTCACAGTGGCTTGCCCAAGGCCAAAGTGACAGTACATGGCAAAGGAGACAGAATGGGCAAAGCAAGCCTATGACCTTCAGCTGTTTCTCAACTTCCAGGCAGCCTCCCCAGTTTTCCCATGGAATGGAGGGTGAGAGAGCCCAGCGGGTGGGGACACTCACCATGAGCTTCTTTTGTTTAGAAAGGTAGGGCTCAGAGAGCTGTGGTTCCTCTTCATGGTCCAGTTTCATGAGGTCTGTGGTGGCGTTGGCTAAATGTCCTACATAGAGAACAGGAAATGTTCTGTCCTAATGCCCAGTGCCTCCAAGTCCCTCCCCTACACATCTGAGAGTTAGTGCATCCAAACACAGGTCACAGAGGTGACAGAGTCCACAGCCAACATTCAGCAAGCACCGCAGGCTGTAACACGGAATGGAAGAGAGCCCACCCGCCCAAAGCACAAACTAGTGGGAGAGACAGACCCATGGTGAAGCCTCCATGACATTGATGACCATCAGTGTTGAAAAGCACAAAGCTCTGGGACCCAGAGAGCTGCTGTCTGGGGCACAGGGGGCAAGAAACCTCCCTGAGGAGGAGCCTCTGCCCTTGCAGATGTGTGGGAGATGCCAGAAAGAGATGGAATTGGAAATCAGGATCACATCCTCTCCCAGGTGTCCCTCGCCATGCTATTCCCCTCCCCCACAAAGGAAGCCAGGCCCAGGGGTGTCCTTAGCTCCTCCCACCTCTGCTCCACCCAGGGCCCCAGCCCTCACTCTCCTGTCTTTCTCATCCCTCCTCTCACTTCACCTTCCCATCGGAGCCTCTGCTCCTCAGTGCCGTCTCCCATTCATCTCTTCCCTCCCACCCCCACAGGACACCTTTCTCACACACCTCTGGCCTGTCCCTCTCAGCAGCCTCTTCTTTAACTGAGTTCCCCAGTTGTCCCTGCTTTTAGAGGGACATTCAGTCACCCCCAGTGCTTCCCGCCCTAAGTATGTCAGGCCAGCCAAAGCTCCAGGAACAGCTGTAGCCTCTACTCCCCAACCTCCTTCCAAATCCGGCTGATGATCATCTTATGAAACTCCCTGACCTTTAAGGAGATAAGACCCTCAGTGCCTTTGTCCCCAGTCTACACTCTCCAGACTTCTGCCAAAGGACGTGCACACACACCAGCTACAGCTGCTACGGCACAGTCCACTCACCTGGGCCCATGCAAAATCCCCCTGCACTTGCGTAGTGTGCTACCTGTATTCCTGTTGAACAGGGAAACTGATGCTATACAGTTATGTCTGGTTGGGTGTTTCTCCCGCTAGCGTTTGAGGTTTTGCAGAGTAGGGTTGTGTTGGATTCATCTCTGTTCTTTTTTTCTTTTTTTTTTGAGACAGGGTCTCACTTTGTAGTTCAGGCTGGCCCTGAGCTCACTTTGTAGCCCAGGCAAGCCTCAAACTCAGCAATCCTCCTGCCTCTGCCTCCCCGAGTGCTGGGATTACAGGCATGAGCCACCACGCCTGGCTCATCTCTGTTCTTTTTTTTTTTTGCTTTTTGAGACAGGGTCTCACTTTGTAGTTCAGGCTGGCCCTGAGCTCACTATGGTGCCCAGGCAAGCCGCCGCGAACTCAGCAATCCTCCTGTCTCTGCCTCCTGAGTGCTGGGATTATAGGCATGAGCCACCACGTCCGGCATTGTGGTATGCGGGGTTGATTGTTGGTGGGTGTGTCTCCACACCCAGCATTATATATGGTTACAGGGTTTCAAACTCAGGACCTTGTGCTTTCGAGGCAGGCGCCGGAACCACTGAGCTAACCCTCCGGCCCATCTCTGTTCTTTTTAAAGGACAGTGAGGTCCTGGCACAGAGCAGGGGTGCAGGGAGTATGGAGGGAAGGAATGGAATGATCGAGGGAGAGAGATGCTGTAGTCATTTAGTTTCTGGTCTCTGGGGTTCACTACCCACCAGCCCACCCCTGGCCTGATCCACTTCCTGGTAAACAACTCCAGCTTTCCTGGCTCTGGGGCTATATTAAGTCTCATTGATGTTTTATGAATGTGAAGGCCAAGGATAACATCTTCCCTATTGCCTGCGCCCTGGGGCTGCCCACTCAGCTCATTGTAGATGTCAGGGGGCTAGGCCAGGCCAAGGGAAGACCTTAGACCAAGAGTTGGGGCATCACTGCAGTGGCTTCTGCCCCTTTGTACTCTGTAAAGTCTTCCCTTCCATGCGGGCTGGAGTCTTGAGATTCTCAAAGAAGGGAGAGGATGCTTTGGACCCTCTTCCTCTGAGTACCTCTAGATGGCTCAGGGCGGGTCAAGGGGAGCACCCTGGCCCAGAAGCCCTGAGACTGGTCCCCTAGGCCAGGCCATCATCACTGCCCACCTGGACCACGGTTAGGGCCTTTCAGGGGCTTGGTCTACTTTTTGAGGTGAGGAGATCTTTGTAAAATGCAGATCTGTCACTGCCCATGCTTTCTCCGCTGTTCTCTGGATGAAATCCCCCTTCTGCCATACCTGCCACCCCCTTGAGCTACGTGGCCACCATAGCCATGTCCTTCAGCTTCCCAGCCCAGAAACTGACGTGGTTTCCCTCTTTATTTTTGGATGTAATCATGACCCCAGAGGCTGAGTGGGCTTCTTCAGTGGTCCACAGCTTCTGGTCTGCGCTGTGATCACACTGGTTGGACTACATAAAAAAATTTGTTTTGGTTTTGTGAGACATGGTTTCACTATGCAGCCCAGGCTGGCCTCAAGCTTGCAGTCATCTTCGTGTTTCAGCCTCCTTAGTGCTGGGATCACTGAAGGAGGTCCCCCATTCCTCTGGAGAACCAATAGCCCAGCAGCCTTTGTAGGGTGACAGGCCAAGAGCAGGGTCTTGGGTGGGAGATAAGAGAGACTGCGGGAGGGAGAGACGTGACCAGTCGGCAACAGGATGAACAAGATGGGCGGGGAAGGGACGAGAGAGAGAATGAGAGAGAAAGGGGAGGACAGCAAGGAGACTCGGCACGGCACGGGAGGACAGGTGCAGAGGCAGCTCCGTCCTCAGCAGGGGCCCGCCCACCCCGGCACTCACTGCGGATCTCGGCCGTGGCGTACTTGGGGATCATGGAGTCCGTGGTGAGCTCGGGGTGCAGGATGCAGCCATGTGTGTAGGCGTCCATGGGCAGCGCATCCAGCAGCTCCCGGTACTGCAGCACCCGTGCGTGCTGTGGGCTGCCTGCCTCGGGCATCAGGGCCACCACGTGCTCTGCGGAGAACCACCAAGGATAGCACGCGGCACCCAAGGGCTCCAGGCCTCCTGGGCCTCGGCCACTGCTGAGTTGGCCCAGCGGCTGCCAATGCTCTCTGCGCTCTGCCCACCTGTCCCCAGGGCCAGCTGGCCTCAGCTCAGACTCTGCCAGAGTGGGGTCTCTGGCTAGTGTCACCTGATCTCAAGGGACTAGAAACCCAGAGCTTAAAATAACCCAAGTCTCTTTGACTTGGAATCATTGATAAATAATTCATATTTGTTTCACTTTTTTCCTTTGCAGTGCCAGCGATGGACATAGTGCCTGGAGAGAGGGGGTGAGTGCCCCCAGCCCACCCCTCACCGTCTTTCACATGCATTTGCCAGCTGATCCCTCTCAGGGGGTGCCACCAGGGGCAGGACAGCAGGTCCTGCGAGTTCAGGCTGTCAGGGTCCTGCCATGCCTGTGGCTTCTGCGGTGTCTGGGACCTTATCTGTGGGGGTCCCAGGAGGAGTGTGGCCCTGATTGTGCTTCACGATTTCAGGGGGCCCAGCCCTTCTTAAGCCCTGATCCCCTGGGGAGAGCGGATGCTGCCTGACGGGATCCTAAGGACCCCTGAGGGTCTGTGGTTGTGCCTGTGACCAGAGGTCCTGAGGACAGGCCGGAGCCCCAGAGCCCCTGGGAGGAGTGCATGAGCCGGGGTCCGGCTGTGCCCATAGTTCTCCGATTCCCGTCTGTGTCCCGCTGCCTGCTCTGGGGAGACTGGGCTTTGCCCGTGGCCCCGGGGATGCTACCAGGCCCGCTAAGGTTCGGGGAGCCCGTGTGGCCTTCGCCGGCCGGGCAAGAGCGCCCACCTCCAGTGAAGGTGCGCTCTACGTAGTCGATGATCTGGTCGTAGTCGCTGATGATGTTGTCGCGGTGGATGATGACGGGCACCTCCTCGCCCAGGTTGAGCCTCATGAACCAGGGCTCCTTGTGCTCGCTCTGCGGCAGGCTCACGTCCCGCTCCTCGCACGCCAGGCCCTTCTCAGCGATCACCAGCCGCACCTGCAGGCGCCAGGGTCAGAGCGGGGAAGGCGGGCGGACACGGGAAACTCTGCCCAGGTGGGCGGGGCGTGCGGGGAGGGAGGTCAGAGGTCACATACCGGAGGGGTTATGGTTGCTTTCAGCCTGCTCTCCCGAACCGGAACCCCGGTGGGGGAACGGGTCCCAGGGTAGGTACTTGGTGGTGGGAGGAACTCGCCTTGTGCTGCAACAAGGGTCACAGCTGGGATGCTGGGCCCTGTGACGCGAGCAACTTTCTGAGCCTGTTTCTTTATTAGCAAATTGAGCATATTAATCGTACCAACTCCACATCCGGTGTTCAATGCATGTGATCATCACTGTGATAGGACGCTCAGCTTGGCCTCCAGCAGTGGAGAGGACCAGGAAAACGCACAGAAATTCTAATCACCATCACACTCACTGGCTGCCTGTCTCATATTACGTGGAAAGCAAAGTAAGGTGAAAAATAACTTGCTGACATTAGCTGAGGCCATTATGTTCTCCAAACACCTTCCCACCTGACTGCCTCACCTCACCCCCAGGGGGAGGGCAGAACAGGGCAGAGAGCCCTGTTGTCCTTGATGAAAACACAAAAGCCCAGGAAAGGCAAGCAATTTACCCAAAGTCACACAGCAGTTTGGGAGCAAATTTAAAACTGGAAGCAGTAGTTCCTAACTCCCAGGCCAATGCCCTCTTCCCCAAGGGCATCCAGGATAGAGCCTTTGGCTTGTGTCCCTGAGTCTCTCCCTGTCTCAAGCAAACACTCGAGCTGGTAGAAATAACAGCCTCAAGGCTGGGCATGCCCCTGACTTTGGGTCCAAGCGCCCTGAGTGTGGACTGGGACTCAGAGGAAGCCTGGCAAGGGGGACCTCGCAGGACTCCGCCCTCCACTGCCCTCCTCAGCTCGGGCTTCAGGCTGGGGGAGGCTGCCTGGGAGGCAGAGGCTGCTCTCCATGGGCATCAGCATCTTGGCACCTGAGTGGCTCCTAGGGCCAGGCATTCCTCCACCTCCAGACGCCAGGGACAGCAGTGTGGTGTTGGGGCAGCACTCGGGGCGCGGCTCTACCTCTTCCTTGCTGAATGGCTTCGCTTTACCTGTTTACATCTGTATGCCCCTCCCTCAGAGGCCCGTGTGAGGATGCGCTCCATTAATCCTTGTGGGAGAGCACACAGCAGGGGTCATGTGCCTGAGCTGTTGGTGTTAGACCAGGTTTTGGGGGCAGACAAACCAGAGTGGAAGGCTGGCTGTGCTGTGTAGCTGCTGTGTGACTCTGGACAAGTCACTTGACATCTCACATCTCCGTGAAGTGAGGAATGTGTCTCTCTCAAGGACAACGTGAGGCTGAGAGAGGTATGGATGGAGTCCCAGCACAGGATGTTGGTACACAGGTCCTAACATCTCACATCACTGCGCACGTGCGCATGCACACACACACACACACACACACACACACTCTCTCTCTCTCTCTCTCTCTCTCTCTCTCTCTCTCTCTCCTGGTTGCTGCTAGCACAGCCACCGTGAACAAACCCTTTGTTTGGCAGACTGTAGGGAGAGAGTGAATGGAGCCCTGAACACTCAGTCAGAGATTCGTTTGCTCCAGAGCCCCACAGCTGGGGAGCCTGGCCCAGGCAAAGCCCTAGGGCTGAAAGCAGGGACCCAGCTCAGCACCTTGGCTTCACCTCCTCATCAGAAAAAAAGAGGGGCTGGGCCACCCTCGCAGAGTGCCCTGTGGCCCTGCTGTGGGCCCTGCTGCATGGATAGATTGGGCACAGCCTGGGGTGGCCTCTGTTTGGGTCTGGGTGTGGCAAACTTGGGTGTGAACAACTGAGCGTAGGAGTGTGGATGCTTGAGGACTGTGTGAGTGTGTGTTAGTGTGGACGTGAGAGTGCATGTGTGCCAGGGCACCAGCAAGAGTATGTACAGATGTGTGCACCTGGCTCTGGGCCCTGTGTGCCAGGTCACGTCCGAGAGCACAGGCCTCGAGAGGCCCTTTGAGCTCTTTGGGGACGTTGGGTCCCGAACGCTGAGCCCCAGCAGTCAGGTTCTGCGGGTCACTGAGCCGCCTCTGAATGGTGCAGAGGGGACCTGGGCAGGTCTCTGCCTGTGCAGGTCACATGTAGGCCTCCCGCCCTGGTGGGGCCCTGGGCTCCAGTGTGGGGTCAGGTGTGGCTGCTGCCCAGGAGGGGACCGTCCTCAGGAGCACAGCAGCCCTGCGTGGTGTTCCCACAGTCACACTGGCCGGTGGCCAAGGAGACACTCACCTCTAGCTGAGCTGCAGGCCAGGGCCGTGTGCCATCCTGGGGGAGGGGAGCCTGGAGGAAGCCAAGCCCAAGGGAAGGGCATGCTGCCACCAAGGCCATCTGCCATCTCTGCCTTGTGGGGGGAGACTTAGGCGGTCACCATCCCAAATGACCAGACTTGACCATCCCTGAGGAAGCCACCTTTCCTGTGGGTGCCTAGAAACTACCCATCAGTGGCTCACTGTCTCTCCCTGTCCATCATGCCCCCTTGTGTACATGATGCCCTGTGTTGGCATTACGGCCCAGACATTTAGTTGCTGTGTAATTTCATAAAAGGCTCTCCACGTCTCTGAGCCATAGTCTGCCTATCACAAATAACTTTTCCCCAAAAAAAGCTTAAGAACTTTTTTTTATAGCAACTTTAAATTTTCAGAATCAAGTAATCGCCTACATCCCACACCTTTTCAGTACTGGGGATAGAGTCCGGAGCCTTGGACATACCAGACAGGCTTTCTACCACGCACCTCAGAGAGCTTCTTTACATAACACCTCCTGCCTTACAAATGCATCGCTTTTAATACTTCATCATTGAATGCTGACTGTGTGCCAGGTCCTGCTCTAAGAACTGGAGACTGCAGTGAAAGAAACTCAGATCTGTGCCCCGAGGGAACTGGAGTGCCAGTGGGGAGCAGACAGGCGAGAAGCAGTTAGAACGATAAAAGTCAAGCAGGAAGGGGCGTCAGGGTATCTGAGCGTCAGGAAGAAACTGTCTGCTACAGTTTAAAATGGGGTTGTCCGTCAGGCCAGGCCTCTCTGAGGAGGCAACATTTGAGCCTGAATGAGGTGAGGGGCGGTCGCCCCGGGGCCTGGAAGGGGGGTCCTCAGCAGGGAGAAGGCCCAGGCGAACAGTGTGTGGCTGCAGCAGGGCAGGTGGGCGATGATGGGACCTGGCGAGAGGGGAGCAGACGGACTCAGAGGGAGGTGAGCTGCTGGTGGTGAAGGCCTGTCACCCCAGGCTGAGGCAGAGGATCACAAATGCAAACCTGGGCAGCTGAGCGAGACCCTGTACAACCCACCAGGGCTTCTCATCAAGACTTAAGCAGACCAGGGCCTCTGGAGGACATGTAGGTGGTCTGTGGACAGGCTGGGGGCTGGCGTGTCTGCAGTCAGCAGTGGGAACGGGCACGGGCGTGCTCTTCCACCGCAGCTGTGGGCGACAAAGGGCGGCAGTGTCGGCCCCACCTCACAGATACCTACACACGACGAGACTTCTGCGTGACAGCAGTGGGCAGACCTGCCACTACATCGGGTTATATAATGGGTTAATGCAGAACCACACATGTCATTATATAACACATTTGTTTTAAAATATTTCGATAGCTGTACTTCAGTATGACTGGTTTCCTTTTTCTTTTCACAGCCCTATGCATTAGATCGTATTCAGTTAGAAGCACTCTGAGAAGGGCCTGTAAATTTCCCCTGACTTTGTCTTGATCCCAGGAAGGGTAGGAACCTGCAGTAGACCCTGAGGCCTCCGAGGGACCTTAGTGCTTTCCTCAAGGCGCTGGGAGCCACTGCAAGCCCCTGCGCAAGAGCGTGGTGGAGGGCACGGCCCATCAGCTCTGGCCTGTGCGCCTCTTCTTGGTGGGGGCGGGGCAGGGCAAATGGAGTGTGACAGGCAAGGCTGTGGTGGGAGGCAGAGGTCAGTCTTCACCTCTTGCTTCTCTCCTGTGGGCCTGGGAGTCAGGATTGGTCCTTAAGCAGGACCAGACCTGGGTCTCTTTGCTCTGGGGCTGATGAGGGGCTTCCATAGGCGCATTTTAGGTCATAGCAGAACTGGAGAGGATGGGACCAGAGACCTTGAGCCAGGCGTGGTGTGGAAAGTCAGGGATGCCCGGAGGCACGCGCCATGGTAGACATTGTCACGCTGCACATTACAAACTCATTTAGCCCCTGTAGACACCCGCTGATGTGGCCACCAGCACCTTCCAATGCCTCATTACCAAAGAGGACATAGGCAGTTAGTTATCTGCTCCAAGTCCCACAGCTAGCAGGAAGCAATCTTGGTTTGTAAAAAGCTGGCCAGTGTGAGGACATGAGGGTGTATCAGAGGCAGGGGATGCATACAGGAAAGGCCATTTCTATCCCTGTAGAGAGGCAGCCAGGCAGACTGGATCATAAACCCAGTGCATTTTCTTTTAGTGAATTTAACGAATTACCTAATTTACTGATTTAGCAGTATTAGGGATTGAATCCAGGCCTTTCACACTACATCCTCAGCCCTTTTTAAATTTTTTTTTACTGAGATGGCATCTGGCTAATTCACCCAGGCTGGGCGTGAACTTGCCATCCTCCTCTTGCCTCAGGCTCCAGAGGGCTGAGATTACTGGTCTGCACCACCATGCTTGGCTTCTAGTGCATTTTCCCACTGAGGAAACCAAAGAGCAGACGGAGTCGGAGTGCACAGCCAGGTAGCGGGAATGCTGGCACTGCCAGCCTACTCTCTGACCCCCTGCGTCTTTGTCCCTCTCAGCCTCACTCCCACCCCCAGAAGTAGAGGGGGCCAGGGCAGGAAGCACACTCACAGTACACAATGTTTTGGAGCCTCCTGCAGACCCAGTGGCCTCAAGGTGTCATCTAGGACGGTGCTCAAAAATTCAGTATTAAAAGACAGATGTGGCGATTCATACCTGTAATCCCAACACTCGGGAGGCTGAGGCAGGAGGATCACCGAGAGGCCATCCTGGGCCACCTAGTGAGTTTAGGACCAAGCTGAACTACAAAACGAGATCCTGTCTCAAAAAAAGGAAAAAAAAGGCCAGAGATTTAGCTCAGTAGTTCCGGCACCTGCCTAGCAAGCGCAAAGTCCTGAGTTAGATTCCTGGTACCACATACAATACCAGGTGTGGTGGCTCACACCTGTAATTCCAGCACTCAGGAGGCAGAGGCAGGAGGATTGCTGAGTTTGATACTCATCTGGGGTACATAGTGAGCTCAGGGCCAGCCTGAGCTACAAAGGTGAGACCCTTCTTCCCACACACACACACACCAAAAAAAGAAAAAAAATCACCATTAAGTTGCTGCTATGTAAAGTGTGATGCTTAGCATGTGACCGTATGCAACATCATTCAATCCGCACACACTGTGATCAGGAAAAGTAACTGCCATTACCAGCTAAAAACAGTGAGATCTAGAGAGGTGACGACACTACACACAGCCCCGTGGCTGAGAAGCAGCAGGCTCGGGGTGGGCCCCAATTCTGGCTGATCCCTCAGCCATGTTATAACCACGTTGGTGCTTACTGAGCACATCCTGTCCACAGCGTGCTATTCTAGATGATTTGCTTGTGTGTGTCTGGGAAGGGGTGGAATCATTATTCCCCACCACAGAGTGAGTACCAGAGGTGGGCAGTTTAAGCTACTTGTGCAGGATGACCCAGGTAGTCAGTGGTAGAGCTCAGCTTGAAGCCCAGCTTATCTGTGAGAGTTGGGGCTTGAGCCCTGCACTCTCCTGCTGTGGTCTGGAGCAGCCCTAGTCCCTAGTGCACTGCGCATCTCACCTGCAGGTGAGCTGTTTAGTACTATTAATAGCCCATGTGCCATTAAAGACAAGTTTCTCACAGTGGGGACCCTGTATGCAAGTAAGCAAGGCCCTTCCTGGTGGAGGGAAGGTAAGGTCCTTGTCTGCTAAGCTCCTACTGCACAGCCAGTACCTAACATCTGCAGTGTTTTTTTTGTTTGTTTGTTTGTTTGTTTTGTTTTTTTCACACAGAGTCTCACTTTATAGTTCAGGCTGGCTCTGAGCTCACTATGTAGCCCAGGCAAGCCTCGAACTCAGCAATCCTCCTGCCTCTGCCTCCCAAGTGCTGGGATTACAGGCGTGAGCCACCATGCTCGGCACTGTGGTATGTGGTATTGATTGCTGGTGAGTGTGAGTCTCCACACCCAGCATTGTATGTGGTTACCGAGGATTGAACTCAGGACCTTGCGCTTGCAAGGCAGGCACCAGAACCACTGAGCTAATCCTCCAGCCCTGCAGTGTTTTCTAAAGTCCCCAGGATTTAAGCAGAATGCAAAGTTTCCTTCTCCAATTAAGGTGATGAGGCTCAGAGAGATGAAGTAACTTATCCCAGGTCACTCAGCCAGTAAGCAGCAAAGATGAGACTGGAGCCCGGGTCTATGTGAGTGCTGAGCTCTATGCCCTTTTTGCCAGGTGGCTCTGCCTCTGGAATCCCTGCGAGGGAGGTAGAGGATGTCCAGCTAGCTTGGTGAGACATGATCAAAAACAGGGTTGCAGTGAATGGTCCCATCTCTGACTACTGGGGCCACCCAAGGCCTGTGCTCAGACAGAGCAGGAAGTGTTCTGTGGGGCGAAAGCAGGAGGTTCCTCTGGGGGAGGGGGCTGGAGATGCTGTCCCTATCCAAGCCCAGAAACTGGGGCCTGATTTCTGAAGGTCTGGACCTCTGAAGGAGGTCAGTCAGACTCACCTGCAAGGTCCAGTACCTTACACAGGGCCTGGCATGCAGCAGGCACTCAGCAAGCATGTACAGCGTTGTGGGTGGCTCCCCGGATGACCTTGGTGGATGCCGGCCTTGCTTGTTTAGTAGTGTATGTGTGTGTGTGCGCGCGCGTGCACACACATGCATGTGCACACACTGGGGACTGAATCCAGGATCTTGTATATGCTAACCATGAGTTCTATGCCAAGCTGCATTCCAGCCCCAGTACCTAGCATTTTAACGACATCATGACACCCATTATTAACAGAGCTGTGTGCCTCTCCAGTCAGCAGCAGCAGCAGCAGCAGCAGTGCATTTTGTGCACCATGCCATTTCACCTTCATAGTAGCCCTCTGTAGAAGTGACTGCACTGGCCCCATTGTACAGATTATACCACTGAGGCTCTGGAGAAGCAAAGTGACTTGTGCACAGCTCCATAGTGAGGTTTCCCACTGCGGTCTGTCTGCCCTCAGAGTCTAGACCCTAACTGAGCTCCTCAGAAGTGGCCATTGGCCCAGTTTGCTCAACTTCACCCAGTGGCTTTTGGAGAGGCAGTGTCTGGAGGACCAGGCCATGGGACCAGGACCTCTGGGGCTGAATCCAGCAAGCAGTCTTAACTGGAAGCACTGGGCAATTCTAAGGCATGCTCAGGTGTTAGTAGGGCCCATCTGGAACACCAAGTTGTGCCACCCCTTCAACCTCCGCAGCCCACTCGAGAGGGTGGAGTTTCGGGCAACTACTATCCTTAGCATCATCCTGTTTTCCATACCAAGGACCAAGATTCAAAACCAAGTCTTTAGGTTCCAGAGCCCTTTCTTTGCACGGAATCGGTTTTTTCATCTAGAAAACGAGTGAATGGAACAAAAGGCTCTCTCAAGGAGAGGGAAAGTCCCGCGTCAGGCCTCCAGCCAGGCGCCCGGCACCGGCCTCTGGGCTCTGGCCGTGGTGCTGAAGCGCGCCCCAGGGAGAGAACGGGGAGGGAGACGGAGTCCCTTAGAGACGCCGGTCTTACGGACGGTCGTCCCGGACCTGTCACGAGAAGCGGGAACCCCGGTAACTCAGCACCAGGCAGGATTTCCAAGCCCCGTCCCCGCTCCCCTGGGCCCGAGAACGGGTCGGGGCCGCCGGGTCTGAGCCTACAGGGCCAAAGCGCAGCAGACGCGAGCGGCGAGGGGCTGCTGTGAGGGGACCTGCTGACTCCTCCCTCGCACCTCCAGACAAGGGAAGGGGGCACGGCTGGGACAGAAGGCCCAGCCAGGGCGGAGGGCGCGTGCTGTGCCCCGGGGGCTGCCAGCCGGCCCGTTTCCCTCCCTCGGGGGCACCCCGTCCGCGCCTTCCCAGCAGCGCCCCTTCCTTTGGCCTTGTCTTTGTCTCTCCTCCAAGCCCCCCACGCACCGGCGCTTCCCGGGAGGGAGCAGCGGGATGGACGCTCCCAGGACTGGGCGCTCTGCCCCGGGGCCCAGGCAGGGCCAGTCGGACCCCCCCGGCCCCGGCGCTGGCCCGGCCCCCGGCCTCGGCCTCCACGCGGCGGCTCTACCTTCTGCGAGCTGAAGGACTGGGTCCAGTGGTACAGGACCAGGCTCTCCCCGGGCCAATGGGCGGGGCTGGCGGCCTCGGGCGCGTCGGGGGCCTCGGCAGGCTTCGTGGCATCGCTCTCCAGCGCCGAGATGGGCCACCAGCTGCAGTTGGTGGGGGTCAGGTTGTTGGGGGTCGCCATGGCGGCCGCGATCCGAGGAGGAAGAAGGCGGCTCCGGCGGCGGCGGCTCTCTCGCCAGCATCACATGGCCTCGCCGAGCCTGTCCCTCTCCTTCCCTCCCCCTTCCCCGCGAATGTCATTACTCACTGGGCGGTGGGGGAGGGGGCGAGGGGATCCCGGAGCTCCGCGCTCCTCCCACCCGGCCGCGCCGTCCGCGTCCGCGCTGCGGCTCCGGGGACGCGGGGCGCGGGGAGTGGGCCGCGCCCCCCAGAGCGCCGGCCGGTCGCCACCGCGGACTGCACCATCACCGACACCCCGGCGCCTCTCGGGCTTCTGAGGAAACACCTCCTCGGGGGACAGAAATCACAGCGACCCGGCCCTCTCAGACATCAGTGTCGGAAATGGCTGGACTTCTCTAGGCTGGCACGTTGCTTTCTAAAGGGCCTCGAAGGGTGGAAGGGAACAAGCCACACTTTGTTTAGCGAGCACAAGGCACGCACTGTGTGCCCAGGCCCTCTGTGGAGGCTCTGCAGCGCTCAACCCATTTAGCCTGCATTTTGCTGAGGAAGAGACTAAGGCACGGAGACCAGCTGACCTTACCCAAGGTCAGCGAGCCGCTAAGTGGGGGAGTCAGATGCAAATCTCCTTGCTCCCCCCAGCGTCCGCGCCTGTGCCGCCATACGGTCCTGACGCGATGATAATGTCTACAGCAGCCGGGCACAAGCACCTATCCGCTGGAGCAATCGACATGCCTCATCTCCTTTTATCTGCACGGTAATCATTTTTCCCCATGGGGATAATGGAGCCCAGAGATCTGACTGGTCCAAGGTCACAGCTGTACCCAGGAGACCGCGACACTGTCAAAGCAACCCAAGGAAAGCTCATAAGTGTCTTCGGCTTGCTCTACCCTAAAAATTCTTGGGAACTTTACATAAAGTTTCTTAGCACACCCGAGCTTCCCTTAGTAAAACCTCATGTTTTCATTTACAGTTGAGTGAGTACAGTTCTTGAGACAGTCGATGAAAAGGGGGTAAATTCTGAAAAAAGCTTCGTTAGGCAATGCTGTTATTGTGCCATCCTTTCAGACTATACTTGCACAAGCTAAGGGGACTGTACCACCATGGTGAGAAATAATTTATGGGACACTATCGCAATGTGGTCCCTGGTTGACTGGCTGTCTTAATGTAGCCTGTGACTGTAAATGGAACCAGAAAGGTAAGCTTTTTAGCTTGGTATAAGGGACTCCTGGGCATATCACTTCCCAGGCTGTAAGCATGGCTCATAAGGAGTTAGTGTCTTTCCTTCCTTCTACTAGATAACAAAAGTTCTGTGGATCAGGGGTTTCCTTTTTGGCCTGGGCTCCCAGGAAGCTTGGATCTACATGTTCTATTAAGTCCCAGTTCTTACACTGGGTCAGCAAATTCTCTTTGTCACTCTTATGAATTTTTCTTCTGTTTCTTGATAGTGTCTTATTCAATAGTTTACAGAGACATAGGACACCTTGAGGGGAAAATGCAAATATATGAATCCAAGAAGACATGACCACAGACATTTGATAGAGGTGTAAAATCTAGCCTCTTTGTCTAAACCTGACTGTCTTTGGAAAGCCTGACTCACAGCAGTGATAGTCATACGTGTCTCCAGTCCTTGACCAACGTTAGTAATGGACCAATGTGTACCAGGCACTCCACTAAGCCCCAGACATACAGAGACAGACCTGCCTTTGTGTTGTTCACTTAGCAATACATCTCAGAGTTTCCTGATGACACAAAAGATCTAACCCCTACCTTCTAACAGTTCAACTACATGGATATAGCAATTAATTTAGCATAACAACTCCCCCTGATGAACATATATACTGTTTCTAATCTTTTGTTACAAAAATAAAACTGTGACTCATTCATTTATTTGGATATCTCTGAGCATATCCTGCATGTTAAATTCCTAGTTGTGCCATTGCTGGATCAAAGACCCATCTTTGTCAAAGGCCCCAGTTAATGCTCCCACTAAGAATCTGAGGAAATGCTCACTTCCCCACACCTTAGGCAACTCAGCATATTTTTAATGATTTTGCTTTTTGCACTGATGGTAATGTAACCCACAGGCTCCGTCATACTACATCTCTGAAGTGATTTTTTAAACCTAGAATGGACCTCACTCTTTTTTTTTTTTTTTTTGGTGGTACTGGAGATCAAACTCAGGCTCTTGTGCTTCCGAGGTAGGTGCAGTACCACTTGAGCTAAATTCCCAGCTTCTTTGGTCCTCACTCTTTTTCCCCTATGAGTTTGAATCATGAGGAGCTGGAGCCTGTTGTTATACAGCTTCCTAAGATTTGTCTGACTCCTTCAGTGTGTGTCCTTTAGCCTTGAATGTGCTAGAAAAACACTCTACCACTGAGCTATGCCTCCAACTCCTATCTTTATTATTTCTTATGAACTAGGATGGCTTACACATTATGGGGGCAACAATTTAAGGGGTATCTCCTGGTGCTGCAGTGAGGACCAGGTTACCCCCGTCAGTACACACATCATGTCTTGGTGGTCCACTTTGATAAGGCCAAGTTTGGAGGTGGGGTTAAGGTGACAACATCTCCCTTTCTGGGAAATGTCCAGTTCTCTCTCGCTAGCATATTTAGATATCCAGGCTTTTAGCCACTGATACCCTTGACTGAGTCACTGATCAGGGGTTGATGATTTTCTAATTTTATTCTTTCATCTGCATTTCTCAGTAATGCGTTCTTTACTTGAATCGCATTAATTATAAGTGACCATTCTTTCAAATGCTTAAAAGTCATTTTAATTTCTTGTCTAGTGAATTGCTTGTGTTTCCATGGGGAATCTGAGAAATTACATTTCAGTATGTGTGGTGTTGTGGCTGGGATGAGGAAAAGATGTAGGAGAGCTGGGGAGAGAAGTGGAGGAAGAACTCTTTCTTTTTCTTGGGAGAGTGCTTACTAAAAGGAAGTATTCACATTCTTACTTTCTCTTTTTAGTATATGTGCTGCTGAAGCGAGCACCTTACTTTCTCTTTTTAAGCCAAGTTCCCCCATGCACACCAGTAGGATAGCTATTTATGATGAGAGCTCTTTAACAAAAACAATTTTAGATACAAAAGTCCAGATATACAAAGGTGCACGTACATTTATTGTGATTCCAAACCAGAAAGTCTCATATCATTTAACTATAGGCATAACAGATGTCTCCAAGGGGAATGTAAAAGATGCAGTGACCCCAACACCTAAAATTTTCCCAAGAAAATAAAAATTGCTACTCTTTTTTTTCCCCCTTATTTTTTAGTGTGGAAGACTGAAGCCAGGGCCTTGAACAAGCTAGGGCAGCACTCTATCACTGAGCTGTATTCCCAGCCCCAAATTATTATTATTTTTAACAAGATAATGAAGGTTGAGACTATTAAGAAATTCCCTGTCTCTCTAAAGTCTCCATCCTTAGCTCAGCAGCAGCAGTGCCTACCTGGCAAGTGCAAAGTCCTGAGTTCGACCCCCGGTACTGCAAAATAAATAAGTCAGTAAGTAAGGTTCCGTTCCACATTTTTAGAGTCTCTTGGTTCTTGATTCCAGAACACTAATGTCATTTGTTGGGAGTACCTTTAATTCTCTAAGGTGACATTATTACCAAAGTCTTGCCGGATACTACTGCCCCCTACCAATTTCATTTCCCTCCACCACCCAGACATTTCAGTTCCTGCTTGGATTAAAGGAATTGAGCAAGAGCTGGTATATTTAACACACAGAGCTCAACAACTTTTGTTGCATGAAAATCATTATGAAATATAGTTAAAAGCTAAGCAACAGACCAGGAGAAATATTCACAACATATAGGTCAGAGAAATATTCATTATATATAAAAGCTCTTACAAACAAAACTATTTAACATTTTGTTAAAGGACAGAAGAGATAAACAAGCAATTCATAGAAAGATGTGCATTTAAACACTCCCCCCTCTTTCCACCTCGCTGCCACCATGCTGCAGCCTGTGGAAAAGAGCTTTTGCCTACTCCTGCCTCAGGGGGTCAAAGCTAGTCAGGGTGATCCCGCCACCCTTGCTTCAGTGATTGGCTCTGGGACAAGATTCATCAAGGACATGCCACCAATCACTCGCTTTCTGCAATGAGGCTCCACCTCCTAAAATTTCCAGCACCTCTCAAGAACACCATCCACCAGGAACCAAGCTTTCAGTATATGAGGTTTTGCGATTTCCTTTAAGATCCAAATCCTACTACTATTTTAGGCAGCCATGAAGCTCCAGCCCACTATTTAAGAGTTATAGGAGCCAATAATTCCCTATGTGCAATTCTAAAATCCAACAAGTTGTGAAACCAAAGTCTCCCCTCTCTATCACCACTCTAAGTGTGAGACAAACTTATTTGGTGATGGCACCTGACCTGGACTGACATGAAGCTCTATTCAGGTGGTTTATCCTGCTTTCCTTGCTGGGAATTATATATTATACAGCATAATCCTGTATTAAATTTCTAAAATTTCACAAAATATGAATTCCAAAATCTATCTCAGATACGAGACTGTGAATTTGCCTAGTAGTTTATGTGAAAAAATTTGGTAGAATGTCAGAAAAATCTTTGAAATAAGTCTAGGGTGGTTGACCTCTAGGGAATTCATTAGGTCTATGGTCTCAGGCTCCACCCAGGATCTGCTGGAGCAAACCCCCAAGCCAGCCACATTCCCAAGGGACCAGTATGCGCTTCTGCTCTAGAAACCCTGCTGTAAGGCACGGTGGCTCATTTCGGATGGATAGAAGATGATGTCTCCCAACCATGGCTGGTCCATCTTCCTCTCCATCCCTGCCCACATCTGGAAGCTGTACAGCCTTTTCCAGTGTCACCAGAATGGTCTGTCCTCACAGATCTAGGCCTCGCTGCCCCATGCTGTGGCCATCTGTCCATGGGTTCTCTGTGGGAAGATCTGCGCATGTCCTTGGTTTGATGAATCTACAGGGGCTCGGAGGCCCTTCATGCCAGGGAAGGTCACCGCAGACTGAAGGAGCAGATTGTGGGATGAAGTGTGTCACCTGAAGAAGATCTAAAATGCCTTAGATCTGCAGGCTGTAGAAAATGACAGATGTCTGCTTGGTAAGCACAAGGTCCTGAGTTCGATCCCCAGTGCCACCAAAATAAGTAAATAAATAAAGAAAATGACAGACTTGCTCTATGAGGTTCTGAACCAATGAGAGGAAGACATGCAGAGGGTAGAGTTGGATAAGGAAAAGTTTCAAACAAGCAGGAAAGGGCTGAGTCAGAGAATAATGGGCTACTTGTTTCTAGAAGATACTAACGAGCTGAATGGCCTCACTCAGAGACCTTCAGTGAAAGCAGTAGGTTGGGTGTGAACTTGAAGGTGGTCTCTACAGAAGGCTGAAACATGCAGCCTCCTCAAGGGCAGGGGGAAGTTCATATGGTGACCCTGACGGGTACAGAGAGCATAGAAACTCAGGGGTGCCACCACTGTAGAGTCTGTCAAGTCAGATTTGTCAAACTCAAACCGTCAGCTCCCTTCTTCCTCCATCTTGTGTCTACTTTACATACCTTATAACATGAAAACAACAAACATACCCTAAATGGCCCACAAAAGGGGATCACTAACTCAAGTTCAGCTAAGCAATGAAACAGAAGTTGTCAAAGACTAGTAAAAAACAAGTTTGTATGTTAGTAAGTAAAAACAGCCCGTCACAAAACAGCCTGTATGGTAAGACACCATCCTAAAGTAAGTTTAATATATACGCCTAGAGCTACCGAAGACAGGGCTGGGGATACGGCTGAGCAGTAGAGTGCACGCTTAGTGTGCGCAAGGCCCTGAATTTCATCCCCAGTACTGCCAAAGTACAAACGGAAAACCAAAACCAAAATATCAAGAGAGCATTTCTTATCTATGGAGGAGTCAGGAGTCTGAGAAGGGATTAAGAAGGATAAAAACCCAAGCCAACCATTTTAGTGGGTCCAAGGACTCCTTCCTCTAAAGCACATCTACCAAGGTGAAGAGATGCCTATCTGGAAGAATGTAGCTGAGAAACACCAATAGCATGGAGCCTAGGTGGGTGGAATTACATGTGCTCTTTTTTTTTTCTTTCTTCCTTTAACAGGTGATCTTGTGAATTGCTTTTGCTTCTCTTAGAAGTAAAAGCTAACAAACAAAAACGGATTTATTCCAAAGCCTACCTCTATAACTTACTTTAGACAGCATTATGTTGCTGGCAATGTTTTTGAGAAAACTGCAGATCGAAAATGAGAGCAAATGTTTCCAATGACCAATTAATGAGGAAGTTGACTGCGAGTCTCAGTCATTTCCACATCTCATTTATCCTGGACGCTCCTTCTCCTGGCCTAGTTAGTGTGGACTTGGGAGGGTGGAGAGAGCTGTCAGACAAGAGCGCCTCATCTGCTTTCTGGGAAAAGCACACCAGGCTGCAGACAGATGCACAGAACCGCTGGCAGAAATTCCATTGCTGGCATCAGAGCCAGGAGACATCAGCCCACTTTGAAAGTCTGCCGTTGGCTGAGTCAGCTCCATGGCATTTGCAAAGCCAGGCCTATGCCATTCCTGTCCCCTGGGACATTTCCTTGGGAACATCCAGGTCATATTCCCAAGTTTTCCATGGACCATTCCTCCAAGCTGTGTCTAGTTTGCTTGGAGCCAAATGGAAGGACTAGCAGCCCGAGGAGCCTGGCTGCAGTAGACCAGCTTACAAACACACCGAATGCGCTTTATGTATTATTGATTCAGCTTAAAATTTGGCTATTAATTAAAACTGTGAGTTACTCTGAGGCCTAAGTGTGAACTGCAAGCTGACCTTTTGACTGGTGTACGGAGATAGATTTCTCTAAACCAACAACAGTCACAGCTGAGGTCTCAATGGTGGATGAGGTCGTTTATGAAGGAAACACTGCTGCTGAGGAATTATGACTCTGTGCAAACAACTAAGATCGAACCAGCTGAGGTAATGCAGGTGGCTCATCAGCTGTGACCTGCGAGACAGCACAGGTGCCTTGTTAACTGGGACCTGTCCTTCATAAGGTACATCGATACTCCCCTTTTTCCAAGCATAGCACATTTAATGCAGTTCTGTTATTCTGTACATCTGCCTCCATGTTCTCTTGCTATGTTACACAATCATAAACACTGACTAGGCCAGAACTCGTGGTCTTAGCCAGGACAGAGCTAAGATCAGGTGGTCTTTAGCCAAGAGAGAGCTAAAGATCAATTTTGTTTTGTTTTGTTTTTTTGAGACAGAGTCTCGCTTTGCAATTCAGGCTGGCTCTGAGCTCACTATGTAGCCCAGGCAAGCCTTGAACTCAGCAATCCTCCTGTCTCTGCCTCCCAAGTGCTGGGATTACAGGCGTGAGCCACCACGCCCGGCTAAAGATCAATTTTTGGCCCCTTCCCCAGTGATAAACACCATTCTTTCTTATTTCTTGTTCTTTGTATATTATTCTTTCATCCCCTGCTGTGTCCTCATTAGGTGATGAGCTGGGCACCCCCCTGTGACTGGTCAGTTATGCCCCGGTCAGGCTATCAACCCCACATCTGGCTGTACTGCTAGGAGAGGACTGAACCCCACTCTTTTTTTTTTTTTTTTAGACAGGGTCTGGCTTTGTAGTTCAGGCTGGCCCTGACCTCACTATGTAGCCCAGGCAAGCAGCCATGAACTCAGCAATCCTTCTGTCTCTGCCTCCCGAGTGCTGGGATGACAGGCGTGAGCCACCACGCCTGGCACTGTGGTATGTGGTATTGATTGCTTGTGGGCGTGAGTCTCCACGCCCAGTATTGTATGTGGTTACCGGATCGAACTCAGGACCTTGAGCTTGCAAGGCAGGTGCCGGAACCACTGAGCTAAATCTCTGGCCCCTGAACCCCACTCTTGCTCCACATTCATGGACCGAGGGGAGGCCCTGGAATGTGAGCATGGCTGTGGCCACCAGGCCCTGTGCCAGCAGCTCCAGGCTCTGGGCAGCTCAGCTGTGACAGCTTAGGAAATGCACCGAAGTGACTGGATCTCAGCTTTCAAGGCTGAGAAATGAGTGTGAGGCTCTTTATCTGGTGTCTGGGCAGGCAGAGGAGTCCTGGTGGGTGTTGGGAGTTCCCTGAGGTCAGACACAGGATACATTCTGGTTTGGAGTCCTGGACCCTGTGGGTGTAGTGTGGGGCTGAGATGGTTCTGAGAGCTGCCTGCTGGGTCCGGTTGGGCACTGGGAGAAGGAACTATGCTTTGGAAGAGTGATAGAGAAACTCGGAGGGCCAGAGGAAGGGAGACGTGAGCGAGAATCAGTGCCGGCTTCTCGAGGCCTACACCAAGGACTTCTTCCTAGACCATGCAGGGAAAACAAGCAGCACTTACAAGATCAAACTGTAAGAACAGACAGCAAAGAATAGTCAAGAGGTGCAGAGTCTTAAATCTTTAATGGCTTTTCAAAAGAATTACAAGAAGAATGTATGCTCATGATAACAAATTCAAATAATACATGAAGTAAAAGTAACTCCATTACCCTAAAGAGGCATAAAATAATACTAGGCATCATTTTTAAATTACCACACTGGCAAGATTAAAAAGAATGACACTGGGCTATATAGTGAGTTCAAGGCCAGCCTGAGCTACATAGTGAAACCCTGTTTCAAAAAACCAAAACTTAAAAATAAAACTGGCCAGGATTCTCAGTGTTGGTCCTATTGACCTGATGAAAGGCCCCAAGCAAGGTGCAGTATGTGGACATATTTTTTAAATTTGTATTATTTTTCTCAAATTATGGAATTTTATTGCTTTAAAATGCTAATACCAAAAATATACCATATATTAACAGATCCACAAATGATCCAAAATAATGTGTCTTTTCTATGTTTCAATAATTTGAGTTGCTAACTTGGGACAATCCAGGTAATGAGTTATCTTCATTGATTATTTTGGTCTCATAAGCTTATTTCCCAGAAACTCCATAATTTAAGGACACTGTTTTGTGTAAGGAGGTATTTTAATTTGTTACACTTTTTGTGTTTTTAAATATCTGAAATTTCATACATATCAGATTCCTTTCTCCTGTTTTGTTATAATGTTAAAAACAAAACAGTAAGAGCAGCCAGGGTTACTTTCTGCTGGTCCTACTAATCACTGTTTCAAGATTCTTAAATATCTGAGTTCATAATACCAAATCTGCTGTAAAGAGCACTGAATAATATTTCTAAATCCATGTTTATTTTTCTGAATTCATCTCTTTTTATTCTAAGAGCAGAGTACTGTATAACAGACTAATTCTTAAATTAGGATATCTAGGGATTATCCTTTTTTTGTTTTTGGAGACAGGGTCTCGCTTTGTAGTTCAGGCTGGCCCTGAGCTCACTATGTAACTCACGTCAGCCTCAAATTCAGCCATTCTCCTGCCTCTGCCTCCCGACTGCTGGGATTATAGGCGTGAGCTACCACGCCCAGCAGTGTGGTATGTGGTACTGCTTGCTGGTGGGAGGAATCACTACACCCAGTATTGTTGTATGTGGTACCGCGGGTTGAACCAGGGACCCTGCGCTTGCTACGTAGGTGCAAGAACCACTGAGTTAAATCTCTGGCCTCTCCCGTTTCTTTTACAGCTACCCCAGCACTCACCTACACAGACCCATCTCACTTCCCACACCTATTTTTATTGCTTTTCCTCATATGGTATAAAAACAATGTGAAGATATTTCTCTTACCTAAAGAAATTGCCATTGTTGAAAGTCAGGAACAGGGCAGGACACCCAAGAAGCAATATGATGAAGAGAAGATATTGAAACAATAACAACAATCCCTTTTTAATAGAAAAACTAATTTTAATAACCATGTTAAGAACTACACTATTCCTACAAAATGACAAGTTTCTGCAGATCTGATCCTCTGGGTCAAAACTTCAACAGCCTTTGGCTTATGCCCCTAGAAGGAAATTATTTAAAATGTTGGTCTCCTACCATTAAGTAGTAATTTAAAGTTGGCAGTAAAATACTGTTTTTAAAGTATAAACACTAGATGACTCTTTAACAGGCTGTTTCCAGACCACTGGCCTCATAACAATTATTGAGACCTATATTAATATATAGAATGTATTAAGCTTTGCCCTTGTAATAGAGCAGTTTCAATTGTATCCAAGTGCTAACAAAAGGTCTAGCAATCAAGAATGTCAGCATGTTATTTTATAACAATCAACACTGTGGTTTTTCAAATGTGATTTTCACATCTAAAATGACTGAAAACTCAATTTAAAAAAAGGAAAAATTTGCCAGGCGTGGTGGCTCACACCTGTAATCCCAGCACTCGGGAAGCAGAGACAGGAGGACTGCTGAGTTTGAGACTTGCCTGGACTACATAGTGAGCTCAGAGCCAGCCTGAACTACAAAGTGAGACCCTGTCTCAAAAAAAAAAAAAAAAAAAAA
>PVIC010017697.1:0-32453 GCA_004025085.1 Thryonomys swinderianus
TGGATGTTTATTTACTGAGCAATGATAACTAACTAGTATTAAATACGATGTTCTAGGCACATCTAAACATTTCATTCATATGGTCACATTTAGTCATCAGAATGAAATGAAGTAGATGGCATTTTTATTAACATTTCTAGGTAAGAACACAAGGCACAGAAAGTTTATGTAACTTTCTCAAGATCACTTAGAAAATGGCAGAAGTAGAATTCAAACTTAAGAAAAATTCTTTCTTGATCCTAATCTCTAACCCCCCATTTTACACTAGGTTCAAATAAACTTCTGGCCATAAACTAGGCCACAAAATGACAAAGAAGAGAAAACAAAGCCTGCAGACAGACTTCTCATCTCTGACCTCTGACCCAAGTCCCACAAAATACAGCTTTTTAAAAAATCTTTATTGGTACATTAAAGCATATATACACATCATGATTACATTCACTATTGGGAATTTGTAACTGTATATGACATGATTTAATTCTCATTTTTTTCCATTCCTATACACAACACACAACCCCCCACCCCCTAAATACACAGTTTGTTTCCCTTTTATTTATTACCATCACATTTTTTCTTTACCCCTCATTACTCACCCCTCCACCACATTTCCCTTTGAATATTTTCTATTTCACAACATCCATCATACATTCTAAAATTCATTAACATCTTCAGTTTCTCATACCAGAACAGATACAATATTTACACACTTGTGGCCTATTTATTTCATTTATGATTATGCCCTGAAGGCATGTCCATATGAGTGTAAATGAATCAAAGTTATCATTCTTTAAGGCAGGGTAATACTCCATTTTATAGAAACCACTTCCAGTTGATGGGCATTTGGGTTGTTTCCAAGATTGAGCTATCACAAACTGAGCTGCTATGATGGGTGTATATATGTCTTTATGATATGATTCTTTTAATTCTTTTGTGTATATTCCTAGCAGGGCAATAGCAGGGTCAAATGAAACCTTTAATCCTAGTTTGTTTAGGAATCTCCACATTGACTTCCACAGAGGTTGTACCAGTCTACATTCCCACCAACAATGGAGAAGGGTTCCTTTTTCTCTGCAGACTTGCCAGCATTTGTTGCTGACTAATTTTAAGATAGCATTCTTTGTGGAGTGAGATGAAATCTCAGTGTTGTTTTCATCTGCATTCTTGAATGACCAGTGATGTTGAGCATTTCTTTATATGCTTCTTGGTAGCTTTTACTTCTTCCTCTGAAAAGTGTCTGTTCACTTCAGATGCCCATTTTTGGATTGGGTCTTTAAATTTGGGGGGCTGATTTTTTAAAGCTCTTTGTATATTCTAGATAGCAGGCCTTTGTCTGAGAGAAAGCTGATAAAAATTCTTTCCCAATTTGTTGATTGTCTTTTCGCTCTGCTGATAGTTTCCTTTGCTGTGCAGAAGCTTTTTAATAAAAAGAGATCCCATTTGTTGATTTCTTCTGCTAGATCTCATGCTATAGAGGTCTTGTTCACAAAGTTTTTCCCTAAGCCAGTGTCTCCAAGGGTCATACCTAAACTGTTTTGCAGCAGGTTTAGTGTTTCTGTTTTAATGTTTAAGTCTCTAATCCACTTTGATTTTACTTTTGTACACGGTGATAGAATTCCAGAAAAGAATCATTCCCCCACAGGATTACTTGGGTAAATGATCTCAATTAAATATAAAAAGTCAAAACACCTTACACCATTCTTTTATAACAGAAGACTAACCTAAAAAAGTAAAAATTGACGTTATGTTGAAAAATGAGTTCTGATTTTATCTAGGAAAAAAAAAAAAAAAAACACTTGGTTCACTTGCCCTGATAGGCTTGAAAGGAAATTTGTTTGGGATATATATTGCATGGTTTCTTTTCTATGAGAAACTCAAAGTATAAATAAAGAGCAAAATAAAAGATAAATAATAGGAAACAGGGACACATCTTTAGCAAATGGGGAGCAAGAGATGAAGGCAGGGCCTGGAAAGGAGGATGTAAAAAGAATTGAAATGTGTCAAGTACATGTACTACCTACAATAACTATAGTCACTATACAAACATATACTAATACAAATAAAAAATATAGCTTTTTGCCCTGAGGTCTGTCAGAAAGGGGTGGGACCTCTGCATTAACTGTGGAGATCAGGGCAGCAGAGCTGAGAAATGCCACAGCGGATTCAGTGCCCTGCTCTTGAGTCAAAATCAAGCTTCTATCCCTCATTACATTCTATTCTTTCCTCTTTATAAAAGTTAACTTTTCTTGCAGAGATTTTAAACTGTAAAACAATATAAAATTATCCTAGCTGTCATAGAGATTTGGAAATCTCTGCCACCTCAATTAACTAGATCACAAGGTAATTTCTCTGCAGAGGCCAAATGAATATAATGATCCAGGTTTTCACCTCTAAAGTCTGAACACAAGTATCAGATGTCAACTGCATGTACCCTACTTGGTCAGAATCAGGTGAGAGAAATCAAGAGTAGGGTCTAAAACACAACCACGGGATCTAAATAAAACTGACTCTTAAACTGCAGCCCTTCCTCCAACACATTCTTTCATCTCACATAATCAGCACATTTAATCTTGAAACATACCCTCACTGCCAAACTGTAATGACCTCATCTTTTGCAGCTCATTTAAGGTAAAAATATCTGCAAAATATACCTGAGGCCTATTCCTGTACATCATTAGCAATGGTTTTTACCACCCTCTGTGATCCTTGCAGTCCTTGTTCTAAAAGAGAACTAATAGTACCTACTGCATCAGAATATTGCGAAGATTAAATGAAAGAGTTTACATAAAAATGTAAAATGCATAGCTGCACTCAGTATATTTACTGTAACAAATACCACAGCTCTTGAATTCACTCTGTGTCATGTAAAGTCCTTTGCTGTATGGTTGAGAAGAGCCTCCCACCAGGGAATGCAGCCTTTGTCCAAGTCTAGGACCCTGGACTGTCCTTCTTGTGTTGGCCAATATAAGGGTGGAAGTGATTATGTGGCTTGCAAGGTTGGCTCTACTGCTTTGCTGCCTTTAGAATGTAAGACAAGCATTAAAAAAAAGAAAAATCTGGATTGTCCAAGTCTCACAGCAGACTGTCAATAGTCCCTAACATAAGAAAGGATCCAGTCAACTTCAGCAAAAACAGCTGTTTGACTCAGCCAGTTGAGAGTAGAAGAATCACCTGTAAATTTCTGAATGTGAACATGGTTTCTATTTCAAACTAAGTTTTGGATAATTCAGTATGAAGTGATAGCTTACTGACATATCAGTGACCCAGGGCAAAGCCCAGGTTTTTGCAATTTTATTATGTCCCAATCCCAAACCTAGGATATTTGTTTTTAAATGCACATTCTTACATCAATCCCTAAATTATAAATCATAAATGTTTATTTTCAACAAAGTAAACATATTCATTGGGATCCATTTTGGATCCTTGACTGATGAACTCCAAAAGCCATGACATGAAATGAAGCCCCTGGAAATATACATGTTTAACAAACATTTAGTGATTTATAATTATAGATTAAAAAGCAGTGCTGAACAGACAGCACTTTTCAAACTGTATAGAAGATACACATCTTGAGCTCATTCATCTCTGTCTAGTTTGAGTCATAGAATATAGAAGTTATAGAAAATTAAGAATATAGAAAGTTAAGAGTCCCTTTCTTTTAAATTAGAAACGAAAGTCTTCACAGATGAAGCTATGTGATAGCCCCAAACTTACCAGCTTCTATCTTTATATAAAAAATTTCCTGAATCCAGCATTGGCAAGATGGAGTGGCAAGGTACTAGGGGCCTGGCTGGATATTGGGTCCTCTTGGGTGCCTCAAAAACACTTCAGTCTGAGCCCTACTATCTTAGTTGGCATTTAAGGAAAACAAAACAACCGCCCAGGTGCTTGGACTACGGAGCCAGGTTTGACAACCTCAACTCTAAATTCAGGCTCGGCACCACTGTAAATTTAGAAGAAGGAAAATAATTTGAAAAATCCAATTAAAAAGGTGTATGTGGCATCGTCATGAAGATTCCCTGTAATGCACCAAATGACCTGCTCCTGGAAAGCCTTGCACCTCATCTGACATCCGTTACAAGTACAGTGTTCACATTCTGATTTAGAGTTAAAATGAAGGGAATCACGGGACGGAGGAGTCTGGATAAACACCTCTTAAAGTGCATAGACATTAAATCTCCTACAGGGTCAGGTGATGTAGCAGATAGATATCTTACACATGTATAAATGTGCACTTATTTTATGATTTTTTTGCCATTATGGATGATTAAATTTACTGTTAGTAACTGTGACTGGAACAAACATTTGCTGGCAGTTCTGAGTCTAACTGAATGGGTAATAGTCTTGCTGTGGAGAGGAGCAGTTTGAGTCTGTGTTGACTATGGATCAGCCTCACAGACATCATCATGAAGACAAGTCTGGACCGAAGTACTGACACTAATGTTAATGCAATGTGTTAATGTAACACGGAGGCCCTTCCACCCACTTCCTCTCACTGTTTGAAGTTAGATTAACATGGCCCCCAATATAAGCAACATAGGAAGAGAAAAAACATGACACAGAAGTTTGATGCTTAAAGTCTTTACTTGCTCCTAGCTGTTGAAGCATCATTAAAGTTATAATTTTAACTCCTCAGACAAGCACAATCTGAAAGAATACCTCTGAACCAGTTCTGGCTGAGCCTTGATTGTGAAATATAAATTTAAAACTATCAGTGTTCATTATGGCCTTTCTTGGGCTGAATGAAGCAATATCACAACCAAAAAGTATAAAGTAATTTGAACACTTACTATTTTCCAAGAGCCATGATAAGGTCTTTATAAACACTGGTGTAAGCAATTTAATTCTGCCAACTGTTTCAAACATAGGAACAATATTGCCTTTAGTTATATATGAGGAAAATAAAGCACAGAAAATCTAAATGGGACCAGGGATGTAGCTCTGTGGTGTCACATCTGCTTGGCAAGTGCGAGATCCTGAGTTTGATCCCAAAAACTGAAAAAAAAACAAAAAAAAGTTGAATAATCTCCATGAAGTCCTTCCACAAGGTAAACAAGTACATAGAGGTCCAGATTGGAACCTTGACTGAGGAACCCCAGAAGTCATGCCATTACCCATGTGCCACATTGCTCTCTTGAGCCTGCAGTCTACTGAGGAGCATTTCCCACAAACAGAGCATAAGGAAGTGGCTAGAGTCTAGATTCTTCAAATCATCTGATTTATGTTATGAATGAGAAAATAAATCCCAGGAAGATTAAGCGCTTACCTTGTGGGCCAGAGATTTAGTTCAGTGGTTCTGGCACCTGCCTAGAGAGTGCAAGGTCCCTGGTTTGATCCCCGGTAACCACATATAACAATAACGGGTGTGGTGACTCATGTCCACCAGCAATCAGTAACACATACCATAATGCCACTGGGCATGGTGGTTCTCCCCTCTAATCCCAGCACTCGGGAGGCAGAGGCAGAAGGATTGCTGAGTTTGAGGCTTGCCTGGGCTACATAGTGAGTTTAAGGCCAGCCTGAACTACAAAGGAAGATCCTGTCTCAAAAAAAAGAAAAAAAGCCGAGCGTGGTGGCTCACGCCTGTAATCCCAGCACTCGGGAGGCAGAGACAGGCAGATTGCTGAGTTCGAGGCTTGCCTTGGTTATGTAGTGAGCTGAGGGCCAGCCTGAACTACAAAGCAAGACCCTGTCTCAAAAAAAAAGAAAAAAAACAAGTGCTTACATTGTGCAGGTCACAGTTCCAGATCACTGTGAACATCACTGGCTGTGCAAAGATTAAGATCTGTGATGGGGCCAGAGATTTAGCTCAGTGTTTCTGGCCCCTGCCTAGCAAGCACAAGGTCCCTGGTTCGATCCTGGTAACCACATACTACAATACCATGAGCAATCAGTACTCCATACCATAATGCCAGACGTGGTGGTTCACACCTATAATCCCACCATTCCGAAGGCAGAGGCAGGAGGATTGCTAAGTTTGAGGCCAGTTTGGGCTACATAGTGAGCACAGGACCAGCCTGAACTACAAAGTGAGACCCTGTCTCAAAAAAAAAAAAAAAAAAGATTAAGATCTGTGATTCTGAGGGCCGGAGGGTTAGCTCAGTGGTTCCAGCGCCTGCCTCACAAGCGCAAGGTCCTGAGTTGGATCCCCGGTAACCACATACAATGCTGGGCGTGAAGACTCATACCCACCAACAATCAATACCACATACCACAGTGCCAAGCATGGTGGCTCATGCCTATAATCCCAGCACTCAGGAGGTAGAGACAGGAGGATTGCTGAGTTCGAGGCTTGCCTGGGCACCATAGTGAGCTCAGGGCCAGCCTGAACTACAAAGCGAGACCCTGTCTCAAAAAAAAAAAAAAAAAAAGGCCTGTGATTCTGAGAAAGTGCCCATGAAGGATGGGGAAGGTCAGTCCCTGAATATGGTTACAATTAGCTAGGAACAAGACTTTGTGGTGTGCTATTGCACAGAAACCTGACTATACACAAAAGTGCACTACATCAGGAAAAGTGCCCATTTATTTATTTCAAAGTGCCAACACTGCAATTAAATCTGAATGCTGGAGTTTTAGTTTAGAAAAAACAACTCTTATTTAGCAGTGAGATGGAGTTAGGGTGGGGGCACAACCTTCAAATATTTGTGATCTGAAAATACTCATCTGACCACTTACACATTCTCAAGAAGGAGATTCTGAAAGCCCTTCCAGGCTCACTGCACAATCGTCCTAATGTGTCCGGTTCTGTAGGGGCAGGTCCCTGAGTGAGGAAGGGTGTCTGTGACAACCTGCCTGGCAGACACGGAACCGGCAGGAAGCCACCTCATCGGAGCAGCTCTCCGGAGGAAAGGGAAAGCAGCTGGGATGCATTTCCCTGCTGAATACCAGCACTGACTCCTCAGGCCTGGCCCTCAGAGTGCCCTGGCCCTGGAGGATGGAAACGCCCATTCCAGATGGAATTTACAGAGCAGATGCGCTTCTATGCTTATAAGGGTATTATTCAAATGAGGTTTTCCTTTTCACTCCATCAAAGTGCATGATTGAAATTTAATTCCTCATAGGCACCCACTCTGTTGCTTCTGTTTTATTTATTTATTTATTTATTTATTTATTTATTTATTTATTTATTTATTTATTTATTTTGAGACAGGGTCTTGCTTTGTAGTTCAGGCTGGCCCTGAGCTCACTATGCAGCCCAGGCAAGTCTTGAACTCAGCAATCCTCCTGTCTCTGCCTCCCGAGTGCTGGGATTACAGGCGTGAGCCACCACGCCCGGCCGTTGCTTCTGTTTTACTTTTCCCCCAATATGGAAAAACATGGAAAGGATGGAGAGAATTATTTCTACTTACTGCCAGAAATTTTCAGCAATTTTTCTACCCCAAAATGCCACCATCTTAGTATTAGTACTGTTTCGAATTCCTCCTGACATGGATCTTTTCCTACATACTTGGGTGCTTAATTATTACTATTATTTCATGAAATAAAAAAAATACTTGCATATATAAATTCTATAATTTAGGGCTGGGAATTTAGCTCATGGTTCCAGCACCTACCTATAATTAAAGAACATGAATTAGCATTTGTTAAATCTATAAAAATAAAATTTGTGTCTTCATCACATCTTCCATTTTTATACATAAAACTATGGTATTTATAAACACCAGAGTAGTATTGTGTCATAAAGAAGGATAAACTAGTCTTTTCTAAGAAAGTAAATGTACCTTGAGACCATAATGTTAAGTGAAATCAGACACACAAGCTTAAATATTGTATGGTTTCGGGCCAGAGATATAATGTAGTTCAGTGGTTCCAACTCCTGCCTCACAAGCGCAAGGTCCCGAGTTCTATCCCTGGTAACCACATACAATGCTGGGCGTGGAGACTCACGCCCACCAGCAATCAATACCACATACCACAGTGCTGGGTGTGGTGGCTCACGCCTGTAATCCCAGCACCCAGGAGGCAGAGGCAGGAGGATTGCTGAGTTCGAGGTTTGCTTGGGCTACATAGTGAGCTCAGAGCCAGCCTAAACTACAAGCGAGACCCTGTCTCAGAAAACAAAACAAAACAAAACAAAACAAAAAAAATTATACGGTTTCTATGAGGAACCAAAATATAAATACATTAAAGGAAAAAAAATGATAGTAAACACAGAGATAGATTATTTGCAAAAAGGAAGGTGACCAAAAATAGGGGGATGGGGGGTGAGAATGGGCAGGAGATAATCAGGTCGTGTGGTACACATGCACCGATTCTCCACCACTAATGTGAGCATTGCGTATTGTAAATATGTATTAATAAAGGGGCTGGGGATTTAGCTCAAGTGGTACTGAACCTACTTTGGAAGCACAAGGGCCTGAGTTTGATCCCTGGTACCAGAAAAGAAAAATGTATTAATAAAAACTTTAAAAATTTAAACTTACTTTAAATTTTTTTTTTTTTTTTTTTGAGACAGGGTCTAGCTCTGTAGTTCAGGCTGGTCCTGAGCTCAGTATGTAGCCCATGATAGCCCTGAACTCACAGCAATCCTCCTGCTTCTGTCTCCCGAGTGCCAGGGTTACAATTGTGAGCCACCACACTGCAGCATTGTGGTATGTGGTTACCGTGAATTGAACTATATATAGACCTTGTGCTTGTAAGGCAGATGTGGGAACCACTGAGCTAAATCCCCAGCCCACAGTGCTACATTTTAAAGTCCACTTATATATAGTGGTCGCGAACATTCCCAAAGTCACTGTCCCTCTCTTAGCTTCAGTTTCCTCATGTATAAATTCTTAGTCACCGCAATCCTCAGGTCTCAGAGTCCTTTCTCAGACACCTCACAGGTGCGCCCACTTATGGCTCTTCTTTATGTCTTCTTTTTAATGTTACATTAAAAGTATTTTAAAAAGGAAAATTTTACTTATATTCACTAATTATATTTTTATGTGCAGCCAAAGCTAAATTTGTCTCCACTCAAAATAAATGAATAAATAAGGCCAAAAAAAAGTTGTAAAGGCTGATTGCAGGCCAGACGTGCCCCAGCGGGAGTGGAGCCCCTGTCTTTCTGCAGGACACAGGAGAAAGTGGGAAGCAGGGGTCACTCGGGGGCTGCTGGGTAGCTGCCAGAGGTAGGAACTGGGAAGCTGGGGGGAGGGGGCTGTCCTGTTCGTGCAGCAGAATCTCTTCAGTGTTTCCTTTAAGCAGAAGTAGCAGACATTTAATTTACCCTCAGCTCTTCGTGTCTGAGCATTTCTCTGTTTCTCATTTTCTTATCTCTAAAATCCTCAGTTGTGATGGTTCCTCTACTACTGTGCTCCGCCACTTCTCTCTGACTCCAGTAAATTGTCTTGTGTGTGTGTGTGTTTCCCCACAAATGGCTATGAATGTGAGTGTGGAATCCTGGCATGTACACAGGCACACACACACACCCATACATGCGTGCGCACGCGCGCACGTACGCACACTTTCTCCTTGTCCCACAGTCAGGGAGGAAATTGATACCAGCAAACTCAATTTTTCCGAAGGTTTTCAGAGCTGTGAAATTGTTTCATGGCAAAGGAGCATTGATAATGTGAGCGCAGTGAAAGCAAAAGTTCTTCAACTTTAGGAAGAATCACGTTTCCCTAAGAAGAGAGAAAGCAACTATTTCATCTCCAAGTTGTAAAGGCGCAGCTGCAAAGCTGTCCTACAGGAAAAGAGCTTTGGACCCAGCCCTCCACCAGCACCTTTCAAGGGCTTTGTTCTTGGAGGATTGGGGCGGAAGGTGGTTTACAATGCAGCAAGACAAAAGTACAAAGAGCTCAGCCATGAGTCAGCTCACCTTTCCTCTCCCACAAAAGGCACAAAAACGGTTGGATTCTGACAAGTAGAAGGACCAGAGAAAAAAAAATTCTGCAAAGAAAAGCCTACCTAAGGAATTCTGCAGAGGGCTGAATCTACAAAGCTGATCATCCCTGGAATTAAATCTACTTGAAGCACAAAATTCTTTTTTCTAAAGTGAACTGTAGAGTGACAGGTGACTCACTCAACCTGACAAACTGCAACACGTGGCTGTTGTCTTCAAAGCAGGCAGAAAGAGTGAAAAGACAGAAGAGGTCAGTTGCTGTCAATTCGTGGCAGAGACCTCAGCAGGAGGGTGGAAGGGGCCAAAATCTCAGCAACTCCTTTTCTCTGGGTAGCTACTTGCACTCTCACTGAGCCTTGAGACCAAGGAGCAGACAGATCAGAATGTGATTTCTCATCCCACTCAATTCAGCATTAATGGCATAAAATGCCATTAGTGCACCCTAGGGGTTCATTTCAAAACAGACAATGGCTTCAGAATCAGCCTTCCATGCATAATCATCTGGCAATGGGGAAATGACACAATCAAAAATTTAGCAAGGGCCATGGAAGGGAGCTATGTAGTCACACCCATTCCATCTTTTGCATGGAGGAGGCCATCACTCTGAGGCTAACAAGATTGCTTTTTATATCATAACCATAGCTAAATTCTCATAATCAGACCAGAAAGATGTGCTAAATTACTTTGGAAGACAAAGTGGGAGGAAGAAATCTCATAGTTATTTTATTAGTAGTAAAAATTATCTTTTCTGCTTTAGGCACTTCTATGTATCCTAGCAGCCTTTGTAGAAGAACCTCCCTGAGATTGTCTTCTATTATGATCAATATTCAAGTCCAGGAAGTGTGTCTCCCAGGCCTATGCCCAGCCTGTACCTGTTCCCAGGATCCTAGGCCAGGGACGGATGGTGGAAATACCAAAAGACTAGGTTTTGCTGCTATGTACTTCCTTGAGAGTCCAATATCAGACTTTGAGACAGAATAAAAAGCTTCAGAACAGCTTTTCAGCTGCACCTTAATAAATTGGGGATGAAGTGGTTCCTTTCTCTCTTCTTACTGAAATCCAACACTTACTAAAGTTGGAGAGCTTTACCTTTATTTTGTTAAACAAAGGTTTGCAGAGTGATGGTGTGCAGCCTTCACAACTCTCAGTTCTGATCACTTGGAATAGTGCAGTGAACATTTCCACAAGCCAATAGCAAACAGACACAAGCTCCTGAGCAGACCAGAGTCAAAGACCGGTATGCAGGAGTCCTGAGCTGTAGTCACCTCTGTGCCAAGCCACCTGTTGGGCTATGGATGTTTTACTCTTTCTTTCTTGGAAAAAACAGCCTAAGAACACTTACTGTGCACTCTTCCTGTTATGCTTGAACATAAACCCATGTGAGGTCTCCTTCAGAAGAAATTACTTGCCTCTTTGTGATTTCTACCTCAAACTTAGCAAAAGAGCCCTGGATTGACTGGTAACATGAATGGTGACAAAACAAGAAAGCAACTGAATTATGCAGTGTGGCTGCACTGGAAAGCAGGAGGACTAGTCCTAAGCCCCTGTCTTTAGGGGACTGACAAAAGCATCAGGGTTACATGCAGAAGGAATAAAGCTAGGGTGAAAGGCAATAGCTACGCAGACTGTGATCTGGTTGATCCTATCTCAGGTTTGGTTCTTTGAGGTTCTGCTGGCTTCTGGTGATGTTTATCACTTCAGGTTGTACTTCTGTTTCCATTTTGAGATGATTGTTCCTGCTGGAGGGAGGGGGCAGCCTCTGGTCCTGAGATAGGGTAACTATTCTCTCTCAGAGCACTGATCCCGTCATGGAGTTATCTACCTTCAACTCTCCTGCTACTAGAATCTTGCAATATTTCAGTTACTCTCATCTCATTGTGTTTAGTCCTGAAGGAGGATGAGATCAGTCAGGAAAACTTAGGAATAGTAAATCTCAAATTAGACAGCACTTCTTAAGTGATTAACACATCTACATTCAGACCTGAGCAAGAATCTGACCCAAGTTTGAGGTAGCAAAGGAGGCAGTTTATGAAACTTCTCCCTAACTCTAGCCTGTTTTACCAATAATTTGGCAGGCACCGTCACTTGAATTTCCTTCAAACTGTGTCTAGCATCAACATACCATGTTATTTTATTCACTTCTGAGACAAAATACCTGACACTGAAAAATTAAAGAGAAGTTTTATTGTAGTTTTCAGTTTGTAGAAATTTCATTTCATAGTTGGATGGCTTCAAGGTAAATAGAAAAGCAGAGGGACATTGCAGAGGAGAAACAGTTCATGGCAGGCAGAAGGCCACAAAGAAGCAGCGAGCAACAGAGGAGTTCAGAAGGCTTCCTTCCCCTCTTCTTTTCAGCTGAGGCTACCTCCCCAAGAAGATAGCACTCACTTTCAGGGAAGGACTCCCTGAACCAACGAGTGGACTAATTTAATAATCACACACTCATGATCTTAGCACCACACACTTTAGATCAAACTGCCTCTATAAAGCCCTAACTATGATCATATAAGGCCTTGGGGGGGGAATCTAGAGACAAGTCATGATACCATGCTTATCATTCTTTACTTTCAGGCACATTTATCAGTACATTTGCATAGTACTTCTCTACTTTCAGCATGTACGTATATATATATATATATATATATATGTAAATACATATATATGTAAATAAATGAAAATTTTGTGTAAATATTTTAATACTAAATTTTCTAAGATATCAAGAGATTTGTTCAAGTTACCTTTTGTCTCTACAATTTGTATAAATATTTTAATACTAAATTTACTGAGATGTCAAGAGATTTATCCAAGTTACCTTTTGTCTCTACAATTACAAGAGGTGGTGAAAGTGGTGGCCATGAGCTTCCAGAGATTTATTAGTAAAGCAAACTGCTGCTTAATAACTTTGATCACTGAGATAGATATACATGCATTTTCCTTTTCTTTTCTAAGACCTGACAGTATAGTGAGTTTTTTTGTGATATACAACATCTTCTAGGATCCTTCTTATGAGGGTAATACCATCTAGTGAAAAATTTATCATACTATTTTCCTTTTCTTGGAGTGTATAGACTTTTTTTGTAATCTGTCTCTTGTTACCATGTTCTTAATTCTTACAACCAGGGTATAAACAATTCTATCATTAGTGAGATAACTCTCAGCCTCTCCTATTTCTTTTCTTCATGCCATTAACCAGATTAAAATCTGATTATGCTAAACTAAGTTTATTGCTGTATTTACTCTGGTCTTTTGTGTCATCACTTATTCCTTCTTCAATTTTTCCTGCTATTAGAGTAATCTTATAATAGCAGTGCTTTTTGATCTTCCCTTGCTTAAGTGGCTTAAATTATTGGCATACAAATGGATTAAATTACTTATTATATAAAATCAGAAGGCCTTCAGCCTGCCATTTAAAGCCATCTATAAAAGGGCCGGTTTACTTTGGTTTTTAACCTTCATTTTGCCTAGAGTTTCCTTCTCTTGTCTATATTTCCACCTGTAAAATAGAGTTCACTGTTCCATCTTCTAAGTAGCCCTGTGGCCTCACTCATCAGGCCACAGCTGTTTGGACTAGGGGGTGAATACTTGACCCATTTAGAGTAATCAGATCATTGATTCAAGAAATTTGGGTTTAAGACATAGAAACGTAGTCAGTTAACTAATGGAACTGAGTCAAGGAGATAGTTTTGATTCACAATTGTGATTGTCATGTTTTTAAACTATAATTGAATTGGTACATTTTAGGGATGTATCATGATCACTGTCCTCATTGAGAATATGAACCTGTACATGATGTATCTTGACCCTTATTTTTTTCCTTTTCCCTGCCCTCCCTTGAACCCCTCTCCATCCCTCCATATACATAAACTTTGTTTTTGTTTTTTTCCTTTTTTTCTTCAAAAATTTTCTTTCCTTTCTTTTCTTTCCCCTCTCCCTACCCCTAGTTCTCCTTCCCCTTTGAAGATTTTCTTCCTATTTCATAATATCTATTATGCACTTGGGGCCTCATTTACACCTTCCATTTCTCACACTAGAGAAACAATACAAGATTTAACATGTACCTTGAGATTACACTTATAAGTGACATAAAATGGCTGTCCATTAGGCACAGCCATTTGAGGCCTACACCTGCTGAGAATTGGATAAGTGCACCGCTCTGCAGAGAGAAGCAGGTAAATGCAGTTAAAATATAGAAACAAGGAGAAACTAGATCCCGCAATAAAGACAGCCAAATCTTGAAAGCAAGTCTACTTTCAGTTCTGCTCACTTAGGCTCAGCCAATCTTCCTGCCCTGGGTGCCATGGGCTACCTCAGTTCATAGAATAAATTCCTATTAAAATAAGCTGATTTGTTTGGGTATCTCTTTCTGGCAAGTAATAGGGGCAGGCAGACCAGCCTTCTAACCTGCTTGAAATACATCCTGCCTTTTCTCATGCCATCTCTCCTGGAGGCCCTCAACTCTCATTTCCTCCCAGCCTTCTATCTTTCAAATGCCATTTCTCTTCTCCCCACTTCCATATGTAGTACGCTCCTCTCAGGATAAAGCTACTAGCAGCATTTCCACCATCTGGAAGTCCCAGGAGAATTTTAGGAATTAAGTTCTGATTTAGTGGAGCTTTATACAAATTTCTCAGGAGAGAAGAGAGGACAATCTTGTGGTTTGTTACAAAAGAAAGAAAAAGCACTCTTTCCAACCCTGCTTAGAGACAAACCAACTCAATGAATTGAGAAGAGTACAGAGCTTTGAACAAAGTTTTTAGTCTTCAGTTTTCCTTTGGATGGTACGTTGCCCTTTCCCCATCTACATATAATTTTCAAGGTATTTTAATGCTGTAGTCCTAGGCTCCATTTTGTGTCAATGTCTAGAGAAGAGCACATGATTCCAGATTAATCTTCTGGGAGGCTTGAGAGGATCACAGTACTCCCGCTATTCCTGTGTCACAGACCTGACTGGCCATTTCTGACTCCTCCTTCACTCCTGGCTCCTTCCTCCCTGCACCTGCAGGTCTGTCATGATTTCTCCATGAGCTCCTGCTCATTCACTATGTGGTGCTCTGGATATTTTCTCCAGATGGTTTAGTTTGCACTGGTTCAAGCTAAAACTCCTGTTTTCAGAGATTCTGTTTTGTACTGCAGAACTATTTTATTTTCTCTTTCACCTCATATGCTAGCATCTGTTCATGATCTTAGAGATCCTGAACTTCTTCCAAAGTCTAGAACTGAATTACCTATCCCAAAGACTCCGTCATGAATTTCTGGATTTGCTAACCTACTTTTCCAGCCTTCTTGTACTTGCTAGACCCTCCTATTACTGAGGGATTCTCTGTCTACTTTATTCCAAATGATTTTGTTCTTAAAACTTCTTATGCTCTTTTATGACCGAAGTCTTCTAAAAAATAGTCATGTGGTTAGTGCATCAAATCAGACTGTTTTCTCTCACCTTCTAGGAGCCAGATTTATACTCCATCACCTCGCTTCCTTGGCCATGGCTGGACAATGAATCCAAGTTCAACTGTTGGCCCAGTCTTCTTCAGAGAATTTAAACTGAGAGCTACAAAGAGTAGTAGCTGTGAGAGTTTTAGTGGCACAGCTTCTGTGGAGAAGGTTTTCAGCTTTTGTATCTGATGTACTGTGACCTTCTCTGGTTTGAGTCCCCGTCTAGAATCTCATTGATAAACTTTCCTTAGAGTTCATGGAATACTCCACTATCTATTTAGCCATTTGAAATAATCTTAACAAGACAATTTATAACATGATTATAAATCTTATTTTGCTTGCCTCAAAGGGCTACCAAATGATTCTCAAGAGACCATTTTTTAGAGAAGCACAGGATATAAATAGCAGCAGGTACAGTCGTGTGTGCGTGTGTGTGTGTGTTTGTGTTTGTGTATGTCTTGTTGCTCTCTCTGGAGAAGGATGCGTAACATAGGTGACCGTGTATGCAAAAGAAATGAATAGTGAGTACAAAGACACTTAGGTGAAATACTGTGTGAGAGATGACGGGTCTCATAAGATTAAGAGCCTGATGTGATTCATTCCAGGATGACAAGGGTCTATATTTTATGGAGTTGAAGAGAACACAATTCTGAAGCTCATTTTTCACCCCTGACAATGGCATTAGAAGACGTGCAAAGGTCATATGTGCAGTCTAAATTCACAGTTCTCCTTCTGACCTTTTACACTGGGATGAGGATTTTAAAAAGATACGATCTTGGGTCTACTGTTCAGATTCTCACTTGGCCTCTTGTTGGTAGAGAGATGATCTTTCTGAAAGTGTACGTGTCCAATCTGCACGATGCCAGTGCACTGAGGAATTCTGAGAAAGCTAGTTCCCATATGGGGACTGTACTTTCTTGCTAGGTGGGTGAGTAAAGAGCTAGGAAAGTATTCTTGGACTTGGTGCCTACACTGAGAAGAGAATAACGTCAGTAAGATGTCCACCATCTTGGGTTTATATTTTCATGGAAGGAGATGAGAAATAAATAAGTAAACCATAAAACATTAAAAACAGCTTAGATCATTCTAAAAATTATAAAGTAGGTAAGCTAAAATGATTTTCTAGTCAAAAGGTAGTGAAGACTCTTCGTATATGATATTTGATCTAAGACTCTTGAGGGATTCTAATATATATAAAATGCTCCTATTTGCAAAGAAGTGTAAATGTTAAGTAGAAGAAAAATGTAGTAAAGCTGAGAATTATATTCACTATATATTCCTTGGGAGAAAAATCATCCAGAGAAGCTTACTCTATCAAGGACTTGAGTTGCTTCTCTCTTTTAGAACCAAGGGAGGAATGGGAGCACAATGGATATGTCCTTACCTGTTTGGTGAGAAGGGCTCAGAAGTCCTCGAAGTGCCTTCTAGTGGGAAAATGGGATAGCTGACCAAAATTGGAAAGAAAGACAATAAGGGTGGCATCATAGTGATGAACCACTATTGTAGCTATGGTTTCAGAACTTTGAGAAAAAGAAAAGATGACCAACTCAGATATATGAGAGTGGCCTATGTGATTGTACGATAAAGAACTAGAATAAACATAAGCTTAGGGTTGTCTGGTTTAGCTTTGGTTAAACTTGAGGGATTTTTAAAGAGAAATCTTTGAAGAACATGCCAGTTTGGATAATAGATTATAACATCACACTACTATGTAAAACCCCTCGGTTGTCTATCTATATTAAAATCCCACACTAAAAAGCACCATAACTTTGTTATGGATTGTGTCTGGCTACCCCTACAAAACCTCATGTGGTCATAGGTGGGGCTTTTTGATAGTGGTTTGATTTAGGGTGTGTGATGCTGGGATTAAAGGTATGATGTCAGGATTAGGAGGTTAGGATTACTAAACTAGCCCAGTGATTTGAATTATGTTTCAATGCTAGAATTAAAAGTGTCCCACCTTGGGATGCTAAACTACCCATTGCTAAATTACCCCCCCCCAAGGTTGGGTAGCCTGAAGAAGAGATAAGGGACATAAAGAGGATCATTGTCACTTGAAGCCTGCTTCTTTGCTGCAAAGCTTTGCTTTGCAGGTCATCCTGAACTGTTTGTCCTCTGCAGCACCCCTCTGCCATGCCACCTTGCTTTGGAGCCAGCCATCTATCAAATGAAACCTCTACAGTCTGTGAGCTCTAGCAAAGCTTTTCTCCTTTAACCTTGGGTGTCCATATTGCCTATACCAAAAACTACAAAATTCTCAGTCTCTCTCCCTCTCCCTCTCCTTCTCTCCCTCATTCCTTTTCTCAGACTTTCTCCCTCTTTCTCTTCTTTTCTTTTCTTTCTCGGAACCCACTAGTCTCACTTCTACTTCACTCCCCTCTTCCCATGTAGGGCGGCTTTTCTCTGACCCACTTATGACTTGAAGTGAGCATTGTAAAAAGTTATTAGTCTCTGAGTGATATGATATTCCACATTTAGGTTCTACAACTAATTGAGCAACCTCTCTGTTTCTATATTGCAAGTTAGCAGGAAACCCTGTATGATTGGCCCATCTTAGACTTGGCATTGCCTAAGCTCACTTGCAAGCACATATCTGAAGTCAGATAAACTTGATTCCAAAGCCTGGAAATGATCTGCAATATAAGATCAACTTATTAAATGATATTATAGCCAGGCACGGTGACTCACAGTTGTAATTCTAGCATTTGGGAATCAGAGGCAGGAGGATTGCTGAGTGCGAGGCTTGCCTGGGACTACATAATGAGCTCAGGGCCAGCCTGAACTGCAAAGTGAGACTCCATTTCAAAAAAGAAAGGAAAAATAGCGGAACTAAATGATATGATAAAAAACAGAAAGTTTTATGGAAAGATGAAGGAATGAGGAAACAATAGAAAGAGAAAACTATTTTTAAAATAGCCAGTGTATTTCGAATTAACTAACCACTGAGTAGTTTACCCTGAGCATTACTCAGACAGCATGTTTTTTTCCATACTGACTATCCAGAGTGTCATTTCATCCAGTCAATTTTTGTGTGCACAAATACACTTGTATGTCTGTTTTGTATTGACTATTTAGTACACTTTTTATTTAGAACATTGTAATCATCTTTTATGTTTGTTTCTAGTGAGAACTAATAATAAGTTCTAGTTATTTTCTTTACTAATATGTTTTTTACTTTGTGAAAAATAACTAAATTTATGCTACAGTTTATAAAACCTCATTATAAGTACTTTAGAAATAATTTTTATACTTCTCCAGAACTTAGTGATAGTCTTTAAAATGCAAAATGGACACACTTGGGATACTGAGACTGAGTGGGAAGAAAATACCAAAAGATCTACAATCCAAAAACCTCTAAAAATGGGAAATATCCAAGGAAAGAGAAAAAGTCTGTGATATGAAATGGAAAGACAAAAAATGGCATCTCCTTATTGTCAACTGTTTGTAATATAGAAATGATAGAACTTGAAAGAAGAAAAAAATTTTAAAAATGTAATAGTAGTCAGTGATTATAACAATTCTATGGATGGTGTTGACAGAGTTGAATGACATCTAACAAAGCTACCTTATACTCAAAAAGTAACCAACAATATCATTAGAAAATATTTATATACCTTCTGGAGCAAATAATGTGGAACTCGTATTTTGTTCAAAACAAGGGGTTCAAAAGTTATTTATAATTTAGAATAGGTCTAATAGACTAAATAAATGAAAATATGGGACAGTAAAATGCCAGTATCCTTCAGCAACATCTTAAACATTACATTTAGTAGTAAATATTTTATTGAAATTATACCACCCACCAAAAAAAAAAAAAAAAAAAGGAGAGGCCAACATGATAGTGTAAATGTGTTGTTCCAAGAAAGAATTTGGAAAGAGACTAGACACTACTGTCCATATTGTAATGTTGCATCATGTATGTTTTAAGATATTCCATACACAGAAAAATTGAGTAAATTTAATAAAATTATTGTTTTTATATTTATTATAAAAACTAATGAAATATATGCAATTTTTGGTCATCCTGTATTTAAATAATTGACTGGAAAGTGGTTAAGCATCAGACATTGTCATTAGGCTCCACGTTAGTCAGCATTTTGCCACTGAGACAAAGTACCTGACATACACAGTTTAAAGGAGAAAAAGGTTATTTTGGTTCATGGTTCTAAAGGTTACAGCTCATGGTAAGCTGGCACCCAGAGAGAAATGGCATGGTGGAGGCAAGCTGTTCACCTCATGGCAGCTAGGGGAAAGTGTCAGAGAACAGAGGGGCTAGGGACAAGATACACTCTTCAAAGCCACACTCCCAATGATCTACTTCCTATAGCAGAGCCACACTTCCAAATAAGCCCATTTAGCTATCCACTGATACAGAAAGCTCTTTAATGACTTGACTATAACAAGGACCTAGAGGCTGGACCTGCAGATGCCTAATGAATAATTAAAAACAAGGTGAACTTTGGCACCTCTGTCTTCAGTTTTTTTGTTGTTTATTTTATTACTTTGGCGATCTGGGCCAGATCCCTGATCAGCTCTGAAAGTAGGCATATAAGGCACTTTAATACTCATAATATAAGGTTTTAAGAGCCTTAAATTTGCCTAACCTATCTTATTCCCTGTCAAGACTGAGGTCAGCAAGGTATGAAGAATGAAATTAACTTTCAGAATGTGTAAGTGTTACAACTCTGCCAGCAGCCAACAACCCGGCCACACACCAAGGTCACCTGACAAGAGCTTTTATTTAAGGCTGGTAAAGTGGCTCCTGCACCAGAGGGGAAGAAGCTCAAAATGAGGGAAAGGACAGTCCTATATAGTTTTGGATTTGAGGCACCTACTTAAGGGCCAGGGTGAGGTAACTTTTAACCTATCATAGGCCACATTGCCTTCTAAGGTTTTTCCTTGCAGAAACTCATTGGGGTGGAGCTACAGAGAGGTGAAGAAGCCAGAAGAACTATGTAAAATGGAAGGCTACAACCCTATCAGTAAGGAAATCCAATTATGGCTTATAGAATGTCCAGTTTCAGACTCTCTAGAATGATACTGTTGACTTGCTAGTCATAGTCTCAAACTAGTAATCAAGTCAGACTGCAGGGAGATGCCTCAGAGACCTGTCATGATGAAGTAGCCTCCCCAGTGGAAGCCATTTCTCCGTGATGAGGAGAGAGGCTGCCCCTTCTCTCAAACCATAAGGATTCTCCCAAATCTACATCCAAGACTGAGATAAAGACCACTTAGACTCCAAAATAAAAACTGCATCCATAAAACTGGTCCCCTTCTTCTATTAGTAAGCCAATCTGGTCATCTTTACCAAACCAGGGTCCCCTTCTGCTTCCTAATTTGAAGCTCCTTCCCTACATACTCTCATTTTCCTTTGTTAAGGGAGGCAACTCAATCCTTATTTAAACTCTGCCCCTCTTCATCTTTCAAGTTTGGTAACTTTGATAACTTTCAAAAGTTACCAACTGAGCTACAGATTTTATTAGAATTTACCCTAACATTTCTTTTCTAGGCCAGATTCAAGCTAAAGTTCCTTACTATATTTTCTTACTTTTTTTTTTAAGAGTTAGAATATTTATTGAGAAAACAGTACTGTCTAAGAGAGACAGAAGAAGGTCTGGAGAGGACGTTGCACTCTTTTACTTTCCTTTTTTTTTTTTTTTCTTTTTTGGAAACAAGGTCTCGCTTTGTAGTTCAGGCTGTCCTGAGCTCATTATGTAGCCCAGCTAAGCCTCGAACTCAGCAATCCTCCTGCCTCTGCTTTCTGAGTGCTAGGATGAAGGCATGAGCCACCACGCCCAGCACTGTGGTGTGCGGTACTGACTTGCTGGTGGGGTGAGTCACCACCCCCAGTATTATTGTATGTGGTTACCATGGATTGAACTCAGGACCTGTGCTTGCTAGGCATGCACTAGAACCACTGAGCTAAATCCCCAGCCCTCTATTTAGAGTTTTTACCTGTAAATTCATGTTGGTTGTCTCTATTTTGGATTACATTTCTAGGCTTCAGTTCTAATATTGTTGGACTGAGAATCAAACGTTCAATACCTGAGTGTTTGTGAACAATTCATATTTAAGCCATGACAACCATTAGATGTTTGAACTCCTTTCATCCTCATAAACAGTCAGTGAAGTAAATATAATTACTACCTCTATTTTAAGGATTAAAAAATCAGAATCAGGAAGATAACTTGCTCAAAGGCGTACAAATAATAAGACGTGAACTCAGATTTAGATACAGTACAACTGGCTATAGAGACAATTTCTTTCTTTCTTTCTTTCTTTCTTTCTTTCTTTCTTTCTTTCTTTCTTTCTTTCTTTCTTTCTTTCTTTCTTTCTTTCTTTCTTTCTTTCTTTCTTTCTTTCTTTCTTTGTCTGTCTGTCTTTCTTTCTTTGCAGTATCTGGGACTAAATTCAGGACCTTATGCTTACCAGGCAGATGCCAGAACCTCTAAACTATATCGCCAACCCAGGAATGTTCTTTTAAAAACAAAAACTTTTTCCATACTCCATTTCTGTGTTTACATTGTTAACACTTTACATAATCATAACACACCTATTAAACCAGGAAGTAAACACTGGCAAAAACTTACCAACTGAGCTACAGTTTTTATTAGGATTTACCCTAACATTTCTTTTCTGGACCAGATTCAAATCTTGGATTCTATATTACATTTACTTAGTCTTCTTAGTCTTCTGCAGTCTTTGACAGATTTACTTTCTTTATTTTTCTTTCATGAACTAAATATTTTAGAAGAGCATTGGTCAGTTTCTCTGTAAAACATGTCCCAAATTTGGCATGCATGATATTTTCTTCTAACTTGCATGCCTTTTTAGCATAAATGCCACAGGTGGGATAATTGTGTTAGCTGTTCATTGGATGTTCACATCCTCTCAACATTTACATGCTTAAAAATGTAACTTCAGTGTAATGGTATTTGCATGTAGGCCCTTGGAGAGGTGATTTGGTCAGGGGCAGGGTCCCTAGTGAATGGATCGTGCCCTCTGCAGAGACTCCAGAGAGCTCCCTGCCTTCGTGAGCACTGTAGGCAAATGTAAGAAGATGCCTATCCATGAGCCAGGAAGCAGCTCCTTCCAGGCCCTGCACCTGTGGCCCTTTTATCTAGGACTCCTCAGCTTCCTGGGCTCAGGAATAAATTTCCTTCACTGAAGGCTTTCTATTTGTAGTATCTTGTTACAACAGCCAAGACTATTGAGTGTTCTCATCTGTTGTTTCAGGGAGGATGCAATGTCATCTGCTTGCACCTTGTGTCTCCACATGTCATCTGGTCTGTGTTGAAATGATCATTGTGTTGCTTTGTAACTGATAAATATCTTGAAGGCTAGGCTTTGAGAGTAAGCCTTTCTTGCCCACCCCCAACAATTTGTTTTTAATTACCAATCTGTACTTCTCCTAATCAAAATAATTCCTATAGGGAGTTTGTAGACATTCTTACAAAAGAGAAGGTATTTGGCTTGAAACAAAATTTGATCTTAATAGGCAGAAATGTGGTATAAGAGTATTCTCAAAGTGGCTAAAGTGACAAAATGAGTCAGTGCTCAGAAGTCTGAAAATGCACAGTGCAGTCCGTGAGGCTGGTACTATACATGCAGAGAAAGTGACTAATTAGGCTTTAAATATTTGGAGGAATAGGTCATCCACAAGTTAAATTCTCAGCTGGAGCATTTAGGCCTTTTCTCATGTCCCATGTTCCTCAGATTCCAAAATATTTTGACTGGGGAAACAAGAGATACTTCTTCTAGCAGATGTTGCCATCTGAAAAAGAACAGTAGATGGATCCTCTCACTCGTGGATGTGTGGTCTTATGAAATGGCTTCACACTGATTCTTTTCCATACCATCATATAAAGAGAACTCCAAAGTTCAGAGCTGATACCTGAAGCCATTTTTGTCTTTTCCTTTCATGAGATCATAGTCATAATCTGGGATGCTTAAGGTGAAGAGGCAGGAAGCTAGACACCCCTCTACCCAGTCCACCCAGGGTCTTTGATCAATAGTAGAGGAAATACGAGAATGAAGAAAGTTTATCAGGGAGAAAGATGGGCTAAATTTTGGAATGGCTCCATTGAGAAGTATGTTCTTTAATGTGATACAAAATATAGAATTAGGTGTCAGGATTCGATATCTACAGAAAAATTTACCTTCCATAGGCTGCAATAAAGCTGAAGCCAAGGGCAGCTTCCTCCTATTTGTACTATAAATTTAAATCATCAAAGCTGGTAGTAGACAGAAGAGAAAAATTTTCAGAGAAAATTGGAAATTTGGTGTGGAGGGCCAGAGATTTAGCTCAGTGGTTCTGGCACCTGCCTCTCAAGCGCAAGGTCCTGAGTTCAATCCCAGTAACCACATGTAATGCCGGGTATGGTGGCTCACGCCTGTAATCCCAGCACTCAAGAGGCAGAGGCAGGAGGACTGCTGAGTTCAAGGCTTGCCTGGGCTACATAGTGAGCTCAGGGCCAGCCTGAGCTACAAAGCGAGACCCTGTCTCAAAACAAACAAACAAACATACAAGCAAAAAATTGACTTTATTGGTACATTTTAGGTGCATATCACGATCACACTTGACAATGAAAATTTGTGCCTGTACATGACACATTTTGATTCTCATTTTTTTCCATTCTCTTACCATCCCTGCAACCCGTATCGTCCTATATACATAAGCTTTGTTTCCTTGTTTTTAACATTAAATTTTTGCTTTCCCTTTTTTACTTTCCCCTACTCCTTTTCCCTTTTCCTTTTGAAAATTGTTTTCCTATTTCTAACATAGATTTATGTAAATTCTAAGATTCGAAGACGGTAGCAAAATGATTTTTTGCTCTCAGTGAAGGAATATGTTTATTTTTAGACTGGAAAGTTATTTTTCTGAGGACTTTCATGAAAAGAATGCTCCAATATCATGAACAAATTTCTCAGTGATATTCTTGTATTGAGATAGTAAGTTCTCAGGATCGTTCCTTAGAGTCCCTCACAGAACGGCTGGCAGTGACGGTCTAGACATACTGTGGTGTTCGGAAAGGGGCTCAAGTGCCGCAGTCCATTCCTTTACGGTTTCCTGCTGGCTTGACATAATCCAGAGGCAGATTTTTTACCATTTCTGGAGAAATGGACATATTTTAAACTCAGGCTTCACCTGCCATCTCAGTGGGGCTCTTGGTAGTAATGCTGCTTTAGTTAAGGATGTTTTTGTTTGGAAATAACAGAGACCCATGTAAAGTGGCGCAAGAAACGTGTTTGGGAATATGAAGAAAACCATCCTATCTCAAATGAGAGTGAAGAATCGCTGGACCCCAGGAGCGATGCACCAGGGAGCTCCAAAGGAATAAGGGTGCTCCCTCTGGACTGAGTCATTTCTCTGCCTTGGTTTTATGTTGGTTATTTTCTTCTCTCTAGAGAAGCATCACCAGCAGAAACAAAAGCAGCCATTCAGCTCCCAGGATTCACAATCAAACTATCCCCAGATTGTACACATCAGTCATTTCAGTTGTCCAGACCTGAATCACAGGGAAAGAAAGTAGCTCTGCTCTTCCTTTAGACGAGGCAGCAGTTGAGAGCTGGCGAGATGGCATTTGAACATGACGCTGAGCACAGTCTCAGGTCTGACTGCTCAGCACAGAGGTCGTAAGTGAAGGCAGATTCCAAACATGAACAGAGTGGCACCCAGCACGGTGGGTTCCTCAGGAACCATATGTCTTTAAAGGTCACCTCTATCGTTTAGGGGTACAGGCATGGGGTATCTTTCAGATAGGTTGGATTAGAGCAAAAATACAGTCTGCTGGTAGAAGGAAGAAAGAAGAATTTTTCTGACAGCCTGTTGTCCTTTTCTTAATCACATAGAGTGTTTATAAATTACTCCATACTCCTTTCTAGGATTTTTATTAGTAGTGTATGTTTACAGTACATAATTGCATTCATCTTGAGACACTGGTACATATAGATGTCAAATCCTGCTCGTTTTCACTCCCCTTCCACCCCCCACCCTCCCTTCCCACCCTTTCCCAGATCCCTCTCCCACCTCCACAAAATCCACACTTGGAGTTCATGTAGTTTGGTGGGACTGGTGGAAGCCACACCTCCCCCTCTGCATCTCCACTCATGCCCTGAAGTGTGGGAACCGCTACTGTTTTAATTAATACCAGTTTTTACCACAACCCAGGCCTTAGCTCAGTTTCCGGCTAGAATCCCATATTTATTGCCTAGCTACATAAAGAGAGAGAGACTTGTATCTGGAGGACATGTGTGTGTGTGTGTGTGTGTGTGTGCATGTGGATGTGTGTGTACACAGTCTTCTCCTCTTACCTATTGGCTGTATTTTCTCCATATAACAACTGGGGTTGGGTGATAAGGATGAAAGGTGGAAGAAAGGTCACAAATCTACTTTTCCTTTCTAATCCCTCTTTGTTTGTTCCCCCAAACATGAGACAATTTACTTGTGTAAATGTGACATTTAAACTTAGCCATCCTACCTGCTAACACACTTAAAAATAAATCTATAATTTCATCAGAGATCCCTAACATAGGGTATTGCAAGCTCGTGGAAGAGGATACAAAAAGAAAACATAATTTCCATTCACATGATATAAAATCAGCCATTTAAAGGGTTTACATTTACATATTTTTATTATATATAATTCATTAATACAAATCCAGCTACATTCTTGAGAAAGAAATACATACATTTGAAGATACATGCTTAAATCATTTTTTTTTCTTTTTCTGGAAGTGGCATAATCAAAAATTTAGCATCCACCGGAATGGATATCTCACTGAATGAGCATTATCATTTTTTTTCTAAAGCAAGTTTAAGTTTTGGCCCCCTGGGGCCACAGCCAGTTCTAATTTCCTCATAAGGGCCTGGCCTCACAGCACATTACATTATTCAGCACACTGTGCTTTCAAACCACTCACACTTCATTAAAATATTTATTTAGTGAGGAACACCAGGAGACAGATTGGACTACGGTAATTTATTTATGTATTTAATTTTGAATCAGAAAGTATGGGATGAGGAAGTCTCCGATCACCACAGGGGTGAAGGAAGACTGAGTTCTGAATATCAGCATACATCACTTTGCAGAGATTTTAGGAATTCTCATTAAAACAGAGAAACTTTGAACCGGAAACCAGAAATGCAGTGTGAGTCTCTTGAGGTCACCCGGGTCGGTGACGGAGGTGCCATGGCCTGGGGTGTTGTCACACGGCTGCTCCCCATGCAGCACAATTCCTCGAGTCTTAGGTGTCCAGTGACTGCTGAATGGCTGAGGCTGGAGAGCACAGAGGCCATAGGGATGACTTCGCCTTGTCTATGCTGAGCACACAGCAGGCGAGGAAAGGGCAGGTAAGCAGTTTACATTTTGTTCTCACAGAGATCCCCGACGTGGGTTGCTGTCCCCATTACCTAGGTCACTGCCTCTCAGGCTCAGCTTCCTCATCTACACAAGGGCCCCTAGATGGAAGTGTTAGTGTTACAGGTAGAAGAGGTAGCTAGACGTATGATAGGCAGATAGATCGCTCTGGCCCTTGAAAAGACTTTCAAGAAAGAAGACCCTTACAAAGGTCAACACCATCAAACTACACTCCAAGATAGCAGTGACTGACAGGTCTCATTCTGCACCTCAGATGTAGGGTCAAGATCCAGATCCACCCCCTTCCCCAGGAATGCAATGATTGCAAATTCCCTGGGGTAGAGGGCCAGAACTTTGGCCCATCTAGAGAAGTCTCCTGACAAGGAGACTTGACAATCAAGACTGTAAGACTTGATTCCTTATTGGGCCCCATTTGATCAATGTTGTTTAAGCAACTGTACTTGTAATCCCACTGGTTAACTCTAGTTTGCCCATTTCTTTAATATCCTATTGGAAGCCCCCACTTTGGGCCTGCCTCACCTCAGGCTTTGCTCCATAAAAGCCCTCTGAAAAGTGAGGTGGGTGAGTTACCCATGTTTCCAGGTTCACCCTTCTGGCTCTCTTAGGCAGAAGCTTTCTTTCTCAATAAAACTTTTCAACTTAAACCTCCGTCATTCCTAAAATTCATTCTTCAATTTTTAGAGGACACAAACTCACATTTCAGGTTGGGAGATAGGCCTTGCTCCCCTGCGTCATTAGGACTGGGATTTGAACTGGTGACGGATGCGAAGCCCAGGCACTTTCTACTGTGGTATCTTTCCTCTGATAATTTAGCCCACATGGGTTTATCATCTTCACCAGGAAACTAGACCTGCGTGCAGCTTAGAAGCTGTATAAATAAGCTCAGAGCTAAGTGAACTGGGTTGATTTTTCTCAGCTCTATAAAACATGTATTCAGTCATTTAGTACATATTCTTTGAGCATTTACTATATTCCAGGCACTGTTATGAGCCTTGGACATACAACAGTAACCCACAAAGCATCCTTACTTTCAGTCTTATTGAGAGGAAAACCACAAAATAAGTAAATAATTCTGTAAGTTTTTCATAGTCATACAAATAAGAAATAAAGATGGCATAAAGAAGATGTCAGTGTGCTGTGTACTGGGGAAGGCTTCCCTGAGGAAGTCATAGTGGGGCTTAATCCTTAATGATGAGCAGGTTCCAGCCTTGCCAAGAGCTCCAGAACTAAGCACTAGACTAAGGTAGGAACAAGCACGTGTGACTTAGAATAACAGCAGTGTGAGTGGAACTGAGTAGAAACAGCAGCCAAGTGAGAGAAAAGTCAGAGACAAGGTCCAGGACCTTGTCTGAGTAACAGGAAATTTCTCCTGAGTAACAGGAAATTTCTCACCAGTGTGTTTAGTTTCACATGATGGTGATAAGACCCGGGACCAGGGAGCTACATTAGGGCTGGAAAGCCATAGGGGTACAGCTCCTTTTTAGTCCTATCTCAGTCTCCAAGTCCAGGTTCCCAAGCTCCTTACCCTACCTAGTAAATGCCCTGCCATTCAGGATCCTCTGATTCATCCTTGTTAGGTTCAGAGATGGAGAAGCCTGGAAGGAAGGCAGGTGGTGAAACTTTAGGCTGATAGACCAAGACATGTGCTTGGTCTCACTGCGTGAAGAAGCACTCATTCAGCTACACCACTGGCAGCAGTGGGTACGAGCTCTCTAACCCAGGGAGATGGAAACAGGTAGTTCACTGTCTGACAGATCTGAGGCTGCTCTTCTGTGTACCTTGGAGGACTGTTGCAAATCTGCTTCTTCTTAATGCTGACCTATAGGCTTGACCTATGGGATCCCAGCCCATTTGCCTGTCATCTCCAAAGTCCAACCTCTACAAGTGCTTTGACTGTTTTTCTCCTCCTTGATCATTCTCCATTCTAAAGGATGTTGGAATTCCGTACAAGGACGCTTCGGCCCTTAGCTTTTTCAGAATAAATTGCTGATCTGGTGTTTCATCATTTCTTCGTCTCTTATATATGTTTCAGAAGGATAGGGCATTTTTATAAAACCATACTATGGCTCCCCAGTTGAATTTACATTGTGACATTATTTCCATCCTATTTCAGATACTATTCAAGTTTCACTAGTTCTAAATGTTAGATGCTGAAAATACTACATTGCTTTATTTGTCTAAGTCAGACAGAAGGCTGGTTCTGCTTCCACCTATCAGGACTGCCAGGTACTTAGTGCAATCAATTCTGGGTCCCTCCATCTCCCTTGGGGTCATGTATGAATCAAGGCCACCTCCAAAGTGTTTCCTTGGTGACTGGCCCTTGTTTGTCTCCTGACCAAACCACGTAGGCTATTCTGAGACAGGAAGTCGAGAGGGCGACCCCCTCTTCAGTGGTCAGCCTGGCCCGTGGGCCTTCTCCCCAGCCTCCAAGTCAGGGACCAGGTAATTCAACATTTCTTTCTCTTAAGATTTGGCCACTCCTCGGGGTGTGTGGTGGATGAAAGTGCAAGCCTACAGGTGCTGCTCCCTTTCCAGGTTATGGTTTCTCAATCTTCACCTCTTTCTCCAGAGTAACCATCATCTTCCTCGCAACCCCAGGAGCCTTCTTTTCAGGCTCAAATGCCTAACAAGGCCACACAGGTAGAAAAGCTGAATGAAATACAATCGAGCAGGACGGTGCTGGGGCCCACCGGGGGTCCCGTGTCTCGAGCCCCTCCCCACGCTGCCCCTCAGGTCCACAGTCCAGGTGCTCCACTCCAGGGGAGAACCCTGAAGGCAGCTGCCGAACACGCCTCATTTCAAACAGTATGCTGCGGGGGAGAAGTTCAGAGGCTGAGTCCTGACAAAAAGTTGAATAATTCTAGCTGTTCTATCCCTAATAAATAATCAATCAATAAATAAAGCTTTTTGTTCCTCTGGAGATGGGAAGAACAGACCTTCCAAACTGGGGTGGGGGAGGTGGGGGGGGGTGAGGGTGTATTCTCTCACCCGAAAGCCAAGGTAATAAGACACAGTTAATTTCACAATTAATGTTATTTCGCCACATAGCTCTTAATTAGCGTTACTGCACAGCCCATGATACAATCGCCATCATCCCTGCCGCGCAGCTGTCAGCGAATGCATTACTATAGGTACTGTGTCCTCACCAGCTCTGTTCTATTTTAGATTTCAGATGCCAACCCCGTGTGTGTGTGTGTGTGTGTGTGTGTGTGTGTGTGCGCGCGCGCGCGCGTGTGTGTGTGTGTCTGTCTGTCTGTCTGGCCTGTCGTCTGGCTGTCTCCCGGAAACCTGACAAACACGGCAGCGCTCCAGCCCCGCTAGGCTCGAAATGCAGTTGGCAGCAGCGCTACCGCCCCCTGCCGGCGATCCTCTGGCGGCGGCCGGAAGCCGCGCCCCGGGGCCCGGAGGGACCCTCCTCCGCCCTCGGCGTCAACGCCGCCGGCTCGGGTGTCAGGGCGGGCCTCCTCGGCTGGAGGGCGGAGGGCCGGGCTCGCCCGCTTCGCCTCCTGCGGCGCAGAGGCCACGCTGCCATCTTTTGCGCCTGGAAAAGATCCCTCTCCTGGCCCGCGGCGGCGCTCACCCCACCGGGCCTGCGGCCTTGTCTGCGGATCCGCCGCCCGTCGCGGACTGCCCGCCGGGGACGGTGACCTCGAGAGTTGCCGCCCGGCTCTGCGCCCTGCCGCCCCCTCGTGGCCGCTGCGAGCATCGCAGGCGCCATCGTCACCGCCCCCTGGAGCCGGCGTGACCGCGCCGGGCTTTTCGCCAAGGGAGCGTCTCCGGCTCCCTTCAGCCGGGGTTAGGGCTGTGCTCCGGGTTTATTGCTCTGAACGGGAAAATCGCGTGCGTGTGCGCGTGCGCGTGTGCGCGTGCCGAGGGGCTGGGGAGGGAGAGAAAGGTGGCAGAGAACCTGCAAAAGCATGTTGTTTGTGGTGACAGGATAATGGGGCGGGGGAGCAAAGGAACAGGAAAAACGGGACAGATTACAAAGCAGGAAGGAGAAGTGACAGTGACGAGGACCGAGACTGCCAGGGAGGACGCGCAGCAAGTGTGGCGGGAGTGGGAGGGGCCTGTGCGCGCCTGGGAGCTGTGACACCCGCGCGGCTGAAGTTGCATTTCGGGAAAGTAAACCTTGCAAACATCTCAGTGCACCCCTGACCTGTTTTACGTTCCCTGCCGTTTGGCAGCTGCTGGAAAGGTGCTTCCATTTTGCTGTCTGCTTTTAATATTCCCTCGGCTCCCACATCACGTAAGACTATGCGGCGGGGACGATGGTCCCCGCGTCCCGGAGCGCGCGGCTGCTCAGCTCCCGCCTCATCTCGGCCGCCAGCAGCTCCGCCTGCTTTGTCGTCCTGACTCCTGAGTCCCGGCCTGTCCCCCCCCCCCCCCCCCCCCCCCCCCCCCCCCCCCCCCCCCCCCCCCCCCCCCCCCCCCCCCCCCCCCCCCCCCCCCCCCCCCCCCCCCCCCCCCCCCCCCCCCCCCCCCCCCCCCCCCCCCCCCCGCCGGCCTCCCTTGTCCTCCGGAAGACAGCGCTGCTCAGAATCCAAATGAGCAAAGGCTTCCGCACCCGCCATCACCAAAGATGCAAAACAAAGGCCCAATAGCCACCATAGCCGCAAAGATGGGCTCTTTTAAATCACATCTCTAACTCCTCACCTAATCTCTTTCATCTTCTCTCAAAGAACAAAAGAGAAAGAGATTTTTCAGAGTCCCGATTACCTTCCGGGACCTACAAACTGAAAAGATTGAAAGGAATTTTCTAGACTCTGGCCTTAGTTACTCTTTTGCTCACATTACCCGGGCTTGGTCTAGACTTGGGGAAGCGGGTCACATTTAGAAAGCTCGGGCAAGATGATAAAAACTGTTTTGGCAGGAAAGAAACCATTGCATATGGGCGTGGGCCGCACTGTCCAAACTCTCTTACCACAACAAATGGTCTCATGAAAATGTTGTGGCCAACACAGCGTATTTTGCCATATTGAGCAGTGTTTGCCTTTCCGTATGACTGCACGGGGGGTGGGGGTGGGGTGGCTGGGGTCACCCACAGGAAACTGCGGAGTGGGCATACTTGGAATTTGATCTACGTCCTGCGACATGCCAAGGATGCTTGAAGACAGAGATCCAGTTTGGAATGAAACCAGGTTTTCACTTTGGTGAATGGGTTGTAACGCAGACAAGCAAGGGGCTGTATGAAATGTGGATATGCTTTGTGGACTTCGAAGACACTCTCTGAAACAAGACAAAGCAGTGCTGAAGAGCAAAAGGGGCTGACCTGACTCACGGGGTACATGACTATTCATCTGAGCAGGCTGGGGTGCAGGGATGGGCCTTTGCTACCTATTTGTAAGATCTTGACTTTGATTCCCATTAATGCCCCCAAGATTAAAATAATTGTTTACTTTTCCCCTTAACATGCATGTGAATGTTTACATTTTACCTTCTTGATCTCCTTTTGATTTCTCTATGGTATGTCTTTCTCCTTGATATTATTTGTGCGTTGATTGGAAGTCTTCAAGCAGGAATTCAGTGGAAGAACCCATCCTGAGTTGGGCTTCTCTGGGCTGTGCTCAGCTGGAGCTACTCAATGCCTGCTGTGCTGCAGCACTGCAGAGAGCCTGCCACAAAAATTTCAGGGACTTAGTGAGTCCTGTGTCCTAGGGGCCAGTGGCCAGAACCGGCCCAACTGTATTGTCTAGCAGTAATTGAAATGAGTGATATAAGTTTGGTATATGTGTATTTTATATGTGAATATAAGTGAACAAAATTTCACAGTACATACATTCACCATTCACACACACATCTATCTACTATTTCTCTCT
>PVIC010017698.1:0-32423 GCA_004025085.1 Thryonomys swinderianus
CTCAGAAAACTAGGACTACGGGTCCCATTTGACCCTGCTATACCCCTGCTAGGAATATACCCAAAAGAATTTAAAAACTCACATTGGAAAGACAGATGTACACCCTTGTTCATAGCAGCTCAGTTCGCGATAGCTCAATCTTGGAAACAACCCAAATGTCCATCAACTGGAGAGTGGATAAAGAAGATGTGGTTTTTTTGCAAAATGGAGTATTACTCTGCCATAAAGAATGACAAGATCGATCCATTTAGGTGCAAATGGAGACATCTGGAGGATATACTAATAAGTGAAATCAATAGATCTCAGTTTCTACTTTTAACTTCAAGATCTTACCCTATTTATTTTGTATTTTTTCTAGATTACTTATTTTATTAAGCTACAGAATCAAATTCCCACAGGATAAAAGAAACCACATACAGTAGGATCTCTCTGTACATCCTTCCAATATAACAGAAGGCAAATAAAGTCACTCCTATCTTATGCCTATAGCATAATTGGGACATGGAATCCTTCAACTTACATGTGAATAGGAAAATAAGTACCCTAAGCCTAAATGTGGTCAGGAGCTCACATCTGGACAGTCTCATGTGTGAACTTGGAAAGCACTACACATATATAACATGTGAAGTATTAACCACAGTTTGGTGTGGAAAGAGAGGGTAGCACAGGAGTAAAGAAGTACTGATTGTTAGCTATCAATAAAACTAGTGTTTTTAGCATCCTACAAAAGGACTAAATTTATCCTGCAAATATTTGCAAGTTTCTCCCAATTTCTTCATCATATATTAAAGATAAACACAAGATGGATCATGTTCATTAACACTTTGGAACTATTACAGTTTAAATTAGATAACTTATCCAAGGTAAAAAAAAGGTAACAACTCGTACCTAGTAGTACATACCCATTGCTATACTACCTCTTATCATACTAAAGAAATCTGTTCTAAAGACTAGAGTTAATCAAGTACAGTTTTCAATTATAAATTGAAAACTAAAGCTGCCAGTTAGTAAAGATTAATGTAGAAAATAATCCAGAAAAGTATTGTTGTATCACCTTTTCCTCTTATTCAGGCATATTGTTTATTCACTGACAAAAGCAGAAACAAAAATTGGACTATTATTGATAATATTGATATTAAAAGAATATACATCTTTAGGTATGCTATAAACAGAAAACTCAGTTAACTTAATCTGGAGTTTAATTTAAATTTCTGTATATACATTAGGCTAAAGTGCCACATTTAAACAAAATGTTTAAAACCATCCCTGATTGTCCTGTCTTCTGCTGATGATTTGATCATCTTCATTTTTCCAAAGAAATTGACTTAAATAGAATGAGATTTGAGTCTTAAATTAAATATGATTTCATTAATGTAAGCTTTCATAGTCATATATGACTGTTCTATATATTTGATGACCTACAAATGCAGTTATAAAGTTAAAAATGTTTAAATACAGTCTAGAATCCAAGCAGGTTGGCAGCTACTCAAGGGGCCAATGCCATAGAACTGCTTGAGCCCAGGAGTTAAGGAACAGCCTGGACAACACAGTGGGATCTTGTGCCTTAAAATAAGTTAGTTTGAGGCCATTATCATTTTTTTTCAAAATCATTAGTGATAACATAAACTGCATTTACAACTAATGCAATCATATTTAATTATAGCTAAATACAAATCATAGTCCATTATCTATAATAAAGTAAAATAACTGGAAATCTTAGAAACTTCTTTTTTGGATAATTGTTTATAAATCTTTGTCTTAATTCCAAAAAATTATAAGCAAAATTGAAAATGCTATAGTTTTGAAGGAAATAACGTGAAATTCAAACATATTCATCAGTTTATAACTAAAAATGTAAGTGAAGCAATGGATTAGTTCTAATAAATGCAAAGAAATTCTTCTGTCATTAGGTTTTCCTAATGCAAAAAATATCACAACAAAATAAATTTAGTAATAAAATATTCTCACTATATTGGAGAAAAATGTTAGTGTATAACAGTAAAATGAGAATATATAAAATGAGAAAATTGAAAGCATTACTAATTTGTTGTATCTCTGTTCTAATTTAAAAGCCTTATAGCAGTGCTCCGGATACAATACTCTTTTTCTTATAGTTTAGCTTAGGACATGTGAAATCTACATATACACTAATTACCTTTCTTGGTTGTGAAAATAATCATGTGAATCTTCCAATGATGCTGGCAATTTACAATTTTCTATGCGACTCTTTGCATTCTGGATTTTGTTTGGAGTAGCTTTTCTCTTGACTGATGCTGAGGTTCACATATAGCAAGTAAAATTCAGAATATTGAGGAGATAATAAAAAAGTTGTATATATATATATTACATATATATATTACATATATATATATATATTACAATCTTGTTCTATGTTTCAGAGTTCTCATGATCTTTGCTATAGAAATTCAAGGCAACAATTTCCAAAATGAATGTCAGGAAATATTAATTTACGTGAAAAGAAAATTCTCCAGTCACTTTGGAAGAGTTTGAATTAAGCAACACTAAACAAGACACAGATCCCCTTACACACTCAGATGCAGACACACACACTCCTACTGCAGGACGTCTGTATATGAAACATGAATCTGCCAGGGTAATTCAGCTTATACACACACTTTGCTTCAAAAACACTTGTTAAAAGCATATTTTTGAAATATTTCTCTGAGGCACCATCTCTGGAAAATGGTGGTATAATTACAGATCATAAGTCATTTGTTATTTTATATATTTTTTCATTTATGAAATTTCCCTCATTTTAACAGTATTTTCTATAAGGACTACCCTTAAAACATTGTTACTAATATTCTGTGATCTATGTATAAATAAAAGATCAAGTAACATAGCTAGCAGTGATGATGCATATACTTTGCCTGATAAATTATTTAGAAATTTAGAATATTAATGAGTCAAGTTAATATTTGAAAAATTATTTTCCAAAGGTTGCCACAACTTTTTGCAACCTGTTGCTCATATTTGTTCAATTTTAGTTTGGCTGCTATCATTTATTCCCCAGCTGGCGCTGGTAAAGTCATTTAAGGGAACAACCACATTAAAAAAAATCTATCCAATGCAAAAATGAACAAAAAATAGCTCTATCAGCTGTTCAAATACTAATAGTAAAACAACACCCTTTCTACCCATTCCTCCAAAAGACAAGAAAGCAAAACTCATTATTTAACATTAATTAAACCTCAAAAGCTCTGTTTATATCATGACCATAATAGAATCCTTCTAGAGGCAGCCAGTGAACCATCTAGCTGGACATGCACTGTAACTTTAGGTTTGAACTCAGAGTATGAAGGGTGCTCTGTGACATTTTAACAGTGTTGGCTTTAAGTACTAATTGGAAACAGGTTTTGAGCACAGAGATAAACAATCCAATTTGAAATAAGAATACTGCAAATGACACTTGTAAGGGTAGATTTTAATAAAGAGGAATGCAATAGTTATACTATATAATAGTATAACCAAGTGAGACCCTGTCTCAAAAAAAAAGTAAAGGTTAGTAAGAATTTATTTACATGCTATAAGTATTTCTATTTCACTTCAACATAAAGCAAGAGAGGTTTTTTTCCCCTCCTGCTTGGCAGTTTTTGAATCCTCAAACTTAACTGTAGCCTTCCTTTTACCTACTTCAACTTGTAAGTAAGGTTTTTCTAATATTTACTCACAGATCTGACTGCTAAAACATACTATAGAAATTTTTATCTTTCCCATATCAGTTGAAATCACCTTGTTCTTGATTCTTGCTAAAAAGTTCTTTCAAAATGTTCTCCAAAGAACTGGGAATTCTTCCAGGTTCTTCCTCTGACAAAGTTAAGCTAACTGGTCTCTGGATCATTCCATCAATCTCAGCAATATCATTATTAATTTGCTGCTCATCTAAAGAAACTGTTGATGGTGCTGAACAAACATTTCGTAAATGGTCCACTATAGGAAGCAAATATAACTCTGGCTGAAGAGCCTAAAATATACAGGAGAATTTAAAAATTAGTTTGTAATTAAAAATAGTATAATTAAAAATAGTATAACAGTAATAAGTTAAAATATCATATAACATACATATGGAGGAGCAAACGATTTGAGTTTTAGTTCTGACTCTTGCTTTTCCTTCCCCTAGAAAAAAATGAGTGAGAAAAAACTGAAGCTTTTATAATATTTTCTAATTATTTTTATTTCCATTCTCTTTGCAGATGACATACACATGTAGCATATATAAATGAAATTTAAAAATTATGCCTAGATTTCTTTTTTGAGACAAAGTCTCACTTTGTAGTTCAGGCTGGCCCTGAGTTCACTATGTAGCCCAGGTTAGCCTCAAACTCAGTAATCCTCCTGCCTCTGCCTCCCGAGTGCTGAGATTACAGATGTGAGCCACCACGCTTGGCTATGCCTAGATTTTTAAAAATGTACAATATAATGCTATTTTTATTCACTGGATCAAACGTACTTGAAATTGCATGTCCTTTAATAAAACAATCACTTGCATAGACCCACTGTGAAGAATGTAGCAGTCGATAAAATCTGAGGCAGCCTATTGTTAAGGAGCTCCTTATCTTTTGCTAGAACCACTAAAAACTTCCTAGATGTTATTCCTGCCTGCAGTCTCTTTTCACTTCAATCCATTCTTCTTAGTTGAGGCCCAATGAATATTTATTAAGTCTTAATCAGGTCACTGCTTTGTTTGAAAACTCCAGGCTTCAGAAAGAGTAGCAAAGTATACATGATGGACTCAAGACCTTCAATAAACTATCATTTGCCCTTCACTATTCCTTTTCATGCAGTTACTGTCTTTAAAAACACTCTACTTATTCATTCTTGGCTGCCACAGGGAATACATTCTAAGGGGAGAATCTTATCAATTTTTTTCTAGTTTTGTACATAGAAAAACATCAATAAATATTTGCTGAAAACATTGCTTGTACGATCACATTGTAACTTTGTCTTTTGTTTTGTCTCATGGACATTTACCCACAAAAAGTCCCATCCTTTTAGTGTTTGGTAACATGCACTTAAGAAACATAATTTGGTAAGGTATGGCTTTCTTTTACCAGAGGAAAAACAGGAATACTTACCACAGCTAAATTATTTCCAATGCATTTTAGAAATAAAAATTTTTCTGCAATAGCATCTTCACCAAGGAACTCACCAAGATGCAATCTCAGGGCTTGTAAAGTAAGCTGAGGAGATACTCTGAAATATTATGAAATTGCTTTTATAATATAAATAAATAGGTTAGGTTTGGATATACTTATGATCAGTAAGTTTGGTCAACTATCTCAAACTAAATAATGATTATATACATCAGATATATTATTTCTATATTGCTTCACATTTTACAGATCTTCAGATATGCTTCAAAATAAATGACTTTTAAAATTACACAAATATTATTTTAAAAGTTGATTCTGTACTAAAAAGAAAATAATTGTCTATTTATGAAATCCATCTCCAAATGTTATGATTAAAACAAAGCTTTTATATGGAATGTATATATTTTTAAAATGTTTATTTTATTACTACATGTTATAGTACATCAATAATGTATTGATTGTGGGTGGTTGGTACATGTATATGACACCTCATTTCTTTTCATATCCCCTTTTCTGCCTCTCCATCTTTTAGTACTCTTCCCATTTGCCAAAGTTTTATTTCCACATTTTTTCTTATCTTTCATTTTGCTCTTTGATTTATTTATACTTTGGGTTTCTCCCATAGAGATAAAATCTTTAAACTATACCTTATTTATTTCACTTAACTTACGTATTCAAACCACATCCATTTATACATAAAGACTGATTTAGCCACAGATAATTATTTTGGAAGTTTATGAGGAATAATTAGCACTTAAGAATTTCTTTTATGGTCAAATACTGTCAAACTCTACAAATTTACTCATTAGAGGTAATTTCCTCAGTGTTTAAGATTTCAAGGCATAAAATGTTGTTATAAATTCTTGTTTTTCTAGGATATTACAAGAAAATTAGAGAATTCATTCACTGAACAACTGTTTGATCAACACATACTTACTAAGCACTGATTATATAATTTTATCCCACCAGATGGAAATGTGGCAATCAACAAAACAAAAATCACTTTCCTCATAGACTTTAAATAAGAGAGAAAAATTAACAAAGTACATAGTAAAAAATATAATTCATAACTGTGACTACAGAAAAAGCATGGAAGGATAAATGGGACTACAGTTGTTATTTAAGATGCAGTGATCAGAAAATATATACACTAAAACAGTAATAGCTGAGTAAAGACTAAATAGGACAGCATGTGGTAAGGGCAGAAAATGTATGGTAGTGGAAATGAACAACAATGAAAAGTTCAATTTTCCTAAGGCAGGGCCATATGTGAAGCATTCCAGAAGAGAAAAGAGGCTGATAGGATTGAAGAAAGTGGTTGGAAAGTGTAGGAAGAGAAGTAACTCGAGATAGAAGCAGGCAGTCAAATCAAGTAGTTTCATGTGTGTTTCTGTGAATGTGAAAATATACACATAAACATATACATCATATACATATAAGTGTAGGTAACACACATATGCTCACTGTTTATATATTAAATAGCTCTAAGGGCATTAGAGATGTATCATTTTAACCATTATTCACATCTCTTCAAACACATTTTTCATTTTAGATAATTTTTCTTCTTTTTGTGTATAATCAAAGTAATATACAGGCTACATGCCATTTTCAGGTTGACAGTATTCTGGCCAAATGACATCTGTTCCTTTCAAAAAGTTTGATTTAACTGTTACATAATCCTATTTGTTAATAGTTCTCATTAAATTAGGAATGGGTCCATCAAATAAAGAAAATATTTTTCACTTATAATTTTTAAATTTTCAGAAAGAATTTTTCTCTGAAAAAAGTGATTTGTTTTCAGGTACTTAGTTAAATGACTCCAAAATACTTGCCTTATGAATCCAGCAGAAATAAATTTGTTGACAACTTCTATTGATATAGTATTTAACTTATAGTTCCATGATCCTTCAGGGACATAAAACACATGAAGCTCCATCAACTGCATGAAAAAAAACTAGTTAAAATATTTTTAAGATGGGCCGGAGGGTTAGCTCAGTGGTTCCGGTGCCTGCCTTGCAAGCGCAAGGACCTGAGTTCGATCCCCGGTACCCACATAGAATGCTGGGCATGGAGACTCAAGCCCACCAACAATCAACACCACGTACCACAATGCCAGACGTGGTGGCTCACGCCTGTAATCCCAGCACTCGGGAGGCAGAGACAGGAGGATTGCTGAGTTTGCGGCGGCTTGCCTGGGCTCCATAGTGAGCTCAGGGCCAGCCTGAACTACAAAGCGAGACCCTGTCTCAAAAAAAAAAACAAAAAAAATATTTTTAAGATGGACAAAAATAAATTTATATCATATAGAATTTTAATACATAAAACTGAAATAATGAATATATTTATCCTTATGAACAAATAAAAATTAAAATTCAAAAAAATTTTAAGTCAGTTATTTGTCATTTGGGGCACATTTTCCTTGGAAATGATGTTGATTTCATCAGCAAACGATGTTCAATCACTTCATTCTTAGACCATTACCATATATTTGATAAATATTCTCTTTCTGTGGCCTACAGTAATACTAGTTTTCTAATCAACAACCTTTATCCCTCCCAGTTCCCCAGCTACTCATTCCTTTGGAATGATCTTATGTAATCTCTATCCTTTATATATCATCTCTATACTAGAAATGTCAGAATAGATACTTCTGAGTACTTTCACAAAAGCTACCAGTGTGGTTTGGAAAATAGATCTGTTTTCTAGAATTCCAGCAGAAATGTATTTCAAATCTTATGGCACATCCATAAGCTTATTATGCTTATAAAAAGTCATGTATTTTTCTATTAATGTTTTATACTGACTCTAATGAGAATCTAATTAGAGTACAATAGAAACAATTACAGGAGATATATACATTTTATAGTCTAAGGAAAGTTGTCATTCACTGAATATTAAAAATTAAACATTTAAATATTTACTCTAATTGTAGTATTAAATATCACAGGAAACTTTAAAAGTTTGACTATGAACGATTATTAAAATGACCTGTTTTTATAGGAGATAAAAATCCTTCTTGTACTGCAGGTCAGGCTCAAATTGTTTTATAAATCAAATAAACTACTTCTATACTTTTTATGAAGTATTAAACCACAATTTAAATGTTTGCATAGACATAATAGTAAAATTTGCCACATGGTGCATTTTGAACAGCAGTGTAAAAAGTTATTTCCTAAATTATACTGTTGCATATTTGCAAATCATTAAGAAGTTTGAAATTCAAAGTAAATATGTCACTATATTTACATAAATGAATTAATATATTTTAGGGGAAAATATTTCTTGACCTAAATATCTTTTCCAAAACAATAGTAGCTTTAAAAAATTTTAAAGTACACACACACACACACATACACACACACACATGCACACACATTTGTTTTTTGAGACAGGGTCTCGCTTTGTAGTTCAGGCTGGCCCTCAGCTCACTATGTAGCCCAGGCAAACCTCAAACTCTGCAATCCTTCTACCTCTGCCTCCCGAGTGCTGGGATTACAGGTGTGAGCCACCATGCCCAGCATTGTGGGGTGTGGTACTGATTGCTGGTGGGCATGAGTCACCACGCCCAATATCATATCATTTTATGTGGTTACTGGGATCGAACTCAGGACCTTGGGCTAGCGAGGCAGGTGGTGGAAACACTGAGCTAAATCTGCGGCCCCACATATATATATATATATATATATATATATATATATATTTTAGAGTAAAACATTCTGTTTTTATCAAAATCCTGGTTTATTTTCATCTTTTATTCCCGGATTTAATGGAAATAACTCATTAACATTTTCACTAATTACCCAACAAAATATATTAAAAGATATATGTACATATAGACACATGCTTTTCATTTGCCTTTGGCTACAAAATAGCTACCTGTGGCACTGTTGAACCCTTTTTATACATAAAATATTGACATCTTCTTCACTATCGATTTTTTTCAATAACTTTTTTTTTTTTAAATAGGATCTCGCTTTGTAGTTCAGGCTGTCCCTGGGCTCACTATGTAACCCAGGCAAGTCTCAAACTCAGCAATCCTCCTGCCTCTGCTTCCTAAGTGTTGGGATTACAGGCATGAGCCACCACGAGCCAGTACTGTGGTATGTGGTACTGATTGCTGGTGGGTGTAAATCACACCTGGTACGGTTGTATGTGGTTACTGGGGATCAAACTAGGGACCTTGTGCTTGCTAGGCAAACGCCGGAACCACTGAGCTAAATCTCTGGCTCAATAACTTTAATTTTTAAAAATATTTAAAATATTTATCTTGATTTACTAAAGCTTTTAGTGTCCCCTTAAATTTACATTCTGACAGCAAATATGTCATTTATCTTAGACTAGTCGTGTCTCTATGAGGGAATACAAAAAATGACCAATAAATATAAAACACTAATAGGTTATCCAGTATATTATAAGCAGATAATTACTAGCACAAGAGAATAAAAACAGAGTAAGGATAGTAGGAAAGACAAGAATTAGAGAAAATTTTCAATTTTAAATAGAATAGGGTGAGATAAGCAAATAATAGTCAAATGATATCCTAGACAGAGTTCTAGGAGGAGCTAGAGGAAGTACTCAGGAAGCTGAGGCAGCAGGACCACTATGAATTTGAGGCCAGCATGGGCCACAAAATGAGTTCAAGGCCAGCCTGGACCGCATAGCAAGATCTTGTCTCAAAAATGAAAAAAAAAAAAAGCTAAAATTAAGACTTCTATGTAGTCAGTATGATTAAGGCAGACAGAGTAGAGAAGAAAAAAATGGTGAGAGGGCCGGAGGGTTAGCTCAGTGGTTCCAGCGCCTGCCTCGCAAGTGTAAGGACCTGAGTTCGATTCCTGGTAACCACATATAATGCTGGGCGTGGAGACTCACGCCCACCAACAATCAACACCGCATACCACAATGCCGGACATGGTGGCTCACGCCTGTCATCCCAGCACTCGGGAGGCAGAGTCAGGAGGATTGCTGAGTTCGCGGCAGCTTGCCTGGGCACCATAGTGAGCTCAGGGCCAGCCTGAAGTACAAAGCGAGACCCTGTCTCCAAAAAGAAAAAAAAAAAATGGTGAGAAATAAAAATCAGAAAAGAAGAGATAGTGGAAGAACAATTAAGTAGAGCTTCTGGGTCATTTAAAAGTCTTTATCTTTTTTTTTTTTTTTGAAACAGGGTCTCAGTATGTAGTGAATGAGTGTTGGACTATCAGCAAAAGATTCCAATTGGGATTTGTCAGCATGAATTTAACTGAAAAATATTCCTTATGCTGGCATATTTTCCCTCTAATCATATTCAGCTGTTCTGGAGTAAATGAGGTATAGGTAGAGAAATAAATGAGCATTGTTGCTATGCAAATAACAACAGAGCAAGAAAGGACAAAGAGTCAAAAAGCATGAGCTAAGGAGTGATCAAAACTGCTTTATGGAATTTAAGCTAGGTATGGAGTGCATCATCTCACTTCTCATTATTATTGGGAAATAAAGATGATAAGATCAATTCACTGGTGGTCTCCATAAACTAAGCTAGTGGCACAAAAAGTGATAATGGAATATGTGAGGTGAGGAATCAATATCTAACACTTTGTATAACTTGCAGCTTTTGATTTATGAAAACTTCTCAAAAACAATGGTAGGCATAATTTCCTTACCTCCGATGAAGAAGGCCGACTTGGATTGGGTGACATATTCATCATTGCCTACAATTTATATTTATCAGCTGGAATTCAGGTTGTTCCCTTTTCTTCATTTAAGTAGTGCTACATCTTAATAGACTTTTTTTTGTTATTGTTTAAAACAGCATTGCACTTTCTGCTGGCCTCTGATTTGTTAAAAAAAAAAGAAAAAAAATTCAAAAGCTTTAGAAGATTCCAAATGAAACTTGGGAATGCATATAATCTTATTCTATTAAAAACATATACATTACAAGTAAACAGAAAGGTAACTGTGATAAAATGAACATATATCTTATACAGATGGTCCCCATCTTGTAACAAGCAAAAGCAATATTCTACTTCAAATTTAGAATTTTGAGCTTTTCATGGAGTAACAATGTGTGGTTGCACACTCTTACAAAAGATAGCCAGCAGCAGTGACATAAGTCCCAGTCAGCTACAAGAGCCCAAGGGTAAACAGCTGACATTTCAAGGGTACCACATTGAAAGTTATGATCTCTAGTAGGCTAGATGCACTAAATGCATTTTATTTTCAACTTACAATTGATTTATCAATATGTAACTTCATTCTAAGTCAAGGATAACTGAATGAATGTTAATTATATTGTAGTGGACTTTAGACCAGGACATATTTTACTATTCTAAACATTTTTTCTGAATAAAAAATTAAATACATAGTAATTTATATAACATAAAAGTATTATTGGAAGTAGAAAGGCTGAACTTATACAAATGGTTATATGATGATGAAAACAGTTTTCCCATTCCTCAACAAATGTAAACAATCAGTCTGGGTGAAAATAGTAGTCTATAAATGTATCAGGCAACATTTGTATATATTTTTTGTTTTTCCTTAGATGATTTATGCCAGTTTACAATAATGCATGATAAAGTTAAAATGTTTATATATAGCCAGGCATGGTGGCTCATGCCTGTAATCCCAGCACTCGGGAGGCAGAGGCAGGAGGATTGCTGAGTTTGAGGCTTGCCTGGGCTACATAGTGAGCTCAGGGCCAGCCCGAACTACAAAGTGAGACCCTGTCTCCAAATATTATATACACATACATATTATATACATATATATAGTATATACATAGATAATATATAATATAATATATATTATAAAATATATATAATATATAATATTGTATATGTATATGTAATAAAAATTGAAAAATAAGGCAGCTGATATGTTATTTTAAAAAGGAATCTTCAAAGTAGGCCAGTCCTTAAGGACATAATCCTACCAACACCACATTAGAAACGTTTTTAGTTTTATAGGTTGATATTTATAGGTTTATATTATATGGATTTGGGTTTATACTAAAAGTGATTTAAATACAATAAAATTTTGTCTGATTTAACCCTGATTATAGCTCTGTGAAACCAGATACCATTGTTTTAATGATATCAAAATTAAAGATTATTTCCCAAGATATACAATCTTGTAGTTTCCCATATTGCTTCCTTCATAAATTTCTTACAATAAAAAAGTAAAATGTGATTTGTCATTTTGACTATAAAAAACACTATTTTAAGTATACCAGTATTCTAAGAGAACATTTACATTTTCATTTCTACATCCTCTGAATGGCTCTTTCTACTAGTCAGTCTCTATTATGAACCTGAAGTATGACTCATATCCATATTATAGACACTTCTTTATTAGATAAGAATCTATATCATAATTATGTTGTTGTTTAGAACTAGACTATTCCCCCAAACCTCATGTGTTCATAGGTGGAGTATTGGGGAGGTGATTGATCACTTGGAAGTTGATTGATCATGGGGCTCTGTATTTACCAGTGGACTGATTCACTGAATAGGCTGTAAGTTCATGCACTGCTAAGTGGTTGGGCATACTCTGGAAAAGCACTTCTCTGGATTGTGACCTATATCACAGTATATCTCTCCTGTTGCCACCCTTACTTTCTACTACCTGACAATCATGATGTGAGCAGCTTTCTTCCACTATGTCCCTCTACTATGCTCTTTCTACTTTGAAGCTGGCTGACCATGGAGTATAACCATAAGGCAAAATAAACCTCTCCTCCTTTAAGGTATGAGTGTTGGTATTGTGTCTAGTGACAGGAAAGTGACTAAGACATAGTATGAACTCATTGATTTGGGATATGCAAATTAGGAAATTAGAATTTCTAACTAAGTGAACAAAAGACATGTCACTCAAGGTCTTCTTTACAATTACTCTAAGGTAAATGGTTCCATTATATTATCCCTTCTAAGATAACAACAAAGAAGTAATGTTTTGGATTGTAAGAACTCCCTTTGTTATTTTGGACTGGATCACTGCTGGAGATCAAATCTCCAGCCAACCCCAAAATAAATAAAATGACCTAACATCAACAGATAAACCTATTGGAATAAAAATTGGGAAAATATCTCAAGATTAAAGTATTAGTTAATAGATACCAATGCATGAATAAAGTAGAAAAAGAACTCATGAAGTAGTAATATCATACTCATCAGTTAAATCCATGTTGTGGATCCATGTCCTCTACTTATTTGTAAAGAGACATTAAAAAGAATAAACAGTTTGTGGGAAGCATATTAAGGAGATACATAACTTATTCACATTTACAGAGAGCCACTACAGAGAAAGATTCTTGAAAACTTTTTTTTGGTGAAGATCTATCACTGAGGACATTCTTGGTTTTTGTGTTTTTGTGGATTATTAATTTCCCCTACTGCTCTGTGTTGATCTTTATAAAAATCTTTCTAGCACTTGAGGTAACATGAGTAACTATTATTAAAAGCAAAAGTGGTTCATTCAAATTTCAGGCATGTTTGGAATTTATAATAGATTCTACCCATATTACATGTGTAACCCTGACATACAACATTTAGTATTTTCAAATTCTTTACCTATTACTAATTAGCTAATAAAATATTGCCAACAATTTAAACAAAGACTCAGTAGAGTGATTGTAAATATCTGGCTTAACTTCACACTGAGAGAAACATCTTGCTTTACAACCTTTCTATCAAGAACAGAAAAATCAACTTTTTTTTTTTTTTTTTTTTTTTTTGAGACAGGATCTCGCTATGTAGTCCAGGCTGGCCCTGAGCTCACTATGTAGCCCAGGCAAGCCTAGAACTCAGCAATCCTCCTGCCTCTGCCTCCCGAGTGCTGGGATTACAGGTGTGAGCCACCACGCCCGGCTACTCTTTCTTGCACACTAACTTCAAGTTATTAGGCTGGGACGTAGTGCAATAGCAGAGCACTTACCTCACATGCTCAAGGCCTGGAATTTGATTCCCTGTGCCACAGAAAATAAAAAATGTAATACGTAAGTTACCGAAAAAGATCCCAAGTCCACATCCCAAGTCTCAGTAGGACAAAAATAAAGAAATTATCATAGTCAACTATGGATTTGGGAAGAATGACTTTCAATCGGTAGTGGAGCTGAAAATCAAGGTCAAGAATTTCTCGTGCTCTGTGCAGTGCTTAAAAACATATATTTTGGGGGCTGGAAATTTAGTTCAGTGGTTCCAGCACCTGCCTCGCAAGCGCAAGGTCCCGAGTTCAATCCCAGTAACCACATACAATGCTGGGCGTGGTCAGTCACGCCCACCAGCAATCAATACCACATAGCACAGTTCTGGGCGTGGTGGCTCACGCCTGTAATCCCAGTACTCGGGAGGCAGAGACAGGAGGATTGCTGAGTTTGAGACTTGGCTGGGCTACATAGCTCAAGGGCCAGCCTGAACTACAAAGTGAGACCCTGTCTCAAAAAAAAAAAAAAAGGCAAAAAAACATATATTTTGGTAATTTTTAGTTCCCGTCTGATTTGACAATAGTACATACACAACTGCTCCTCAATGGATTTTATATTAATTTTAAAGGTATTTTTTCTTTTTAAATTTAATTTTATTGGTACATTTTCTACATATATAATGATTACATTGATCATAGGTAATTTGTATGGTTACATAATGTATCCTGGTTCTTTTCTCCTCATTCTCTACCTTTCCTTTCAATCTTCCTTCTCCTTTTCAAAACCTTGTTTCTACTGTTTTTCTTTCCTTTCCTTTCCTTTTATTTTATTTTTTGAGACAGGGTCTCGCTTTGTAGTTCAGGCTGGCCCTGAGCTCACTATGTAGCTCAGGCAAGCCTGGAGCTCAGCAATCCTCCTGTCTCTGCCTCCCGAGTGCTGGGATGACAGGCGTGAGCCACCACACCCAGCACTGTGGTATATGGTATTGATTGTTGGTGAGCGTGAGTCTCCACATCCAGCATTGTATGTGGTTAGGGGGGATCAAACTCAGGACCTTGTGCTTGCGAGGCAGGCACCAGAACCACTGAGCTAACCCTCCGGCCTATTTTATTTTATTTTATTTTTTAGCCCTATTCCATCCCTTCCTTGCTTTCATTTTTCTCCGTTGGTTCCCTCCTCATTTGAACATTTTCTTCCTGCTCCCCAACATCTATCATCTGTTTTGGTCCTATTTTAAACTTTTGAGTTTCTCACACAATAGAAACAATGCAGTATTTAAACATATGTGTCATTTATTTCACTTAAAATAACATTCTCAAGGTGCATCCATTTACCTAAAAATGTCTCGCTTATCATTTTTTATGGTGACGTAGTACTCCATTGTATATAGAAACCATATTTTCTCGACCCATTCATCCATTGATGAGCATCTGTATTGTTTCCAAAATATAGCTATTACAAATTGTGCTGCTATAAACATCAGTGTGTTGTGGTATGAGTTTTTAACTCTTTTGGGAAGGGGACCTACTTAGAAAAGCACTAGCTGAATCAAATGAAACCTCTAGTTTTAACTTTTTGAGGAACCTCCATATTAATGTGCATATTATTTGTATTAATATGCTCTCATGAACCTTGTAATAGAGTTTCCTTTCCATCGCAATCGTGCCAGCAATTAAAAAAAAATTTTGATACACATTTCACATACATAATAATCACATTCATTGTAATTTGTTCCTATACATATCTTGCTTTTTTCTCACATTCCTCTCCCCTCCCTTTAACCCTTCTTCTTCATTTACAAAAGCTTTCTTTCCTTTTTTTTCTTTTCCCTTCTCCTTCCTCCAACCCTTGTTGCCCATTTCATTTGAACACTTTCTTACTACTTACCAATATCTGTCATCCACTCTAGTCCTTATTTGTACTTTTGCTTATGCCAGCATTTGTTACGATTGCTTGAGGATAGCCATTCTTTCGGGAGTAAGATGGAATCCCAGTGTTGTTTTAATTTGTATTTCTCAAATTATCAATGAGGTTGAACACTTTCGCATGTATTTATTTGCTGTTTGTACTTCTTCATCTGAAGTGTCTAGTCATTTCAGATGACTACGTTTGGATTGTCTTTAAATTGGGGGGGTCTGACTTTATTTTAGTTTGTTATCTATTTTAGATATTAGTCCTTTATCTGAGCAATAGCTAGTAAAATGTTTTCCCATTCTGTGAATTTTCTTCACTCTCGATAGTTTCTTTTGCTCTCCAAACGTTTTTTTATATATATAATATGATCCCAGTTGTTATTTGCAATATTTCCTGTGTAATCAGGGTTTTATTCATAAAAACTTTGCCTACACCTTTGTCTTCAGTTTTACTATTCTTCTAGTAGACTCTCTGTTTAAATAAAACACATTTTTGATTCATTTCAATTTTAGTTTAGTGCATGGTGAGAGATATGGTTCTAAGCTTAATTTTCAGCATGTGGAAAGTCAGTTTTCCCAGCACCATTTTTTAAAGAGGCTTTCTTTGAGCTATAGTGTTTGGCCTCTTGTCCTAGATAAGATAGCTGACTATATTTGAAATTAGTTGTGCATCATCTAGTCTGTTCTTCAGGTCTCTCTTTTTTTAGCCAGTACTATACTGCTTTTTTTAATCACAGTAGCTTTGTAATATAATTTTAAGTCTGGGATTGTGATGTCCACTGCTTTGCCTTTCCATATTCAAATGGAAAGGGGAACAAGGGAGGAAGTATGGAGAAAGGAATTGCTTTTGTATTTTTAGGTCTCTTCTGATTCTAAGTGAATTTTAGGATTGTATTCTCTAGGTCTGTGAGGTATGCTGTTGCTATTTTTTTTTTTTTTTTTTTTTTTTTTTTTTTTTTTTTTTTTTTTTTTTTGCTTTTTGAGACAGGGTCTCGCTTTGTAGTTCAGGCTGGCCCTGAGCTCACTATGGTGCCCAGGCAAGCCGGCGCGAACTCAGCAATCCTCCTGTCCCTGCCTCCCGAGTGCTGGGATGACAGGCGTGAGCCACCACGCCCGGCATTGTGGTATGCGGTGTTGATTGCTGGTGGGCGTGAGTCTCCACGCCCAGCATTGTATGTGGTTTCCCGGGATTGAACTCAGGACCTTGCGCTTGCTAGGCAGGCGCCGGAACCACTGAGCTAACCCTCCGGCCCTGCTGTTGCTATTTTGATCAGAATTGCTTTCTATCTGTATAATAGCTTGGAAGTAAAGCTTATTTCATTATATTAATGCTGCCTTTCCAAGAACAAGGGATTATCTTTTTCTTTTCTGCTTTTCTTCCTTCTCCTGTGCCACAGTAGTTTTCATTTTATAGGTGTTTTATTTAGACTGACTGAGCCCTAAATATTTCATTTTTCTTGATGCTAGTGTGAAAGGTATCACTGCCCTATAATTTTTCTTTCAATGTTTGCTACTTGTGTACAAAAATCCTATTGATTTTTTGCAAGACGTTGTATCTAGCTACACAACTGAATTAGATTATTAAATCCAGAAGACCTATGTTGTAATTTTGGGGTCTTACATGTAAAGTATCATGTATTCTGCAAATAAGGATAACTTAACTCCTTCTTTACCTATCATATTTTCTTTTTCGTCTAATTTCTCTGGCTAAAGTTTCCAGAACTATATTGAATAGGAGTGTTGATAAAGGGCATCCTTGTCTTGCATCTGATTTTAGAATGGAAGCTTTCATTTCTGACCATTTAATATGATGTTTGCTTATCATAAGTAACTTTTACTGATTGAGATAAAGAGCTTATATTCCAATTATCTACAGGTTTTTTTTTTTAAATGAGTGGGTGTTGGACTTCTGTCAAATGTTTTTTCCATGTCTACTGAGATGTTTTTGTCTGTGGAACTATTAATGTGGTATATTACATTTAGTCTATGTTGAACCATGTTTGCATCCCTAAGATGAATCCTACTTGATTAGAGTGTATAATCTTGATGTGGTGGCTTCTGTTTACCAATATTTTATTGAGTATTTCTAAACCTAATTCATTAAGGAGATTGGTCTGTTCTCTCTCTCTCTCTCTCTCTCTTTTTTTTTTTCTGAGACTGTCTCACTGTGTAGTTCAGGCTGGCCCTGAGCTCACTATATAGCCCAGGCAAGCCTCAAACTCAGCAATCCTGCCTCTGTCTCCCAAATGCTGGGATTACAGACGTGAGCCACCATGCCCCAGCACCGTGGTATGTGGTACTGATTGCTGGTGGGCATTAGTCACCACATCCAGTATTGTTGTATGTGGTTACCGGGGATAGAACTCAGGACCTTGCACTTGCGGGGCAGGTGCTGGAACCACTGAGCTAAATCTCCAGCCCTCTGTCCTCATTTTTGGTTGGATCCTTCTCTGGTTTTGGAGTCAGGGTAATACTTGCTTCCCAGAATGAGTTTGGGAATACTGTTTCCCATTTAAATTCATTAAAGACTCTGAGGAGTAGTGGCATTAAATTTCTGAAGTTCGTAGAGAATTAAACAGCAAATCCATCAGGACCTCAGCTTTTCTTTGTTGGTAGTTTTTAAATTACTTTTTCAATTTCATTGACTGATACTGAGTCATTTAGAATTTTTGTGTCTTCTTGCTTTGGTAATTTATATGTATCTAGGAATCTTTCTTCGGAGTTTTCCCTATTAGAGTACAGTTTCTCAAAGTAGGTAGTGATGTTCTGGATATCAGCATGACGTGTTGTGATTTTCCCCTTTTCATCCCTAATTGAGTGAATCTGAATCTTTCCTTTTTTGATAAGGTTGGCTCAGGGTTTGCCTACTTTATATGATCTTTCAAAAAACCAACTTTTATCATTGATTATTGTTTTCTTAGTCTCAACTGTATTATTTTGGCTCTAATTTTTATAATTTGGATTTAATTTGCTCTTTTTCCTAGAAGCTTGCAGCACAATATTGTTATTTGAGCTTAGTCTGTTTTCTCATATGGCAGTTCATTGCTTTAACTTTCCTTCATAGTTCTGTTTCCATTGTATTCTGTAAGTTTTAGTATGTTGTATGGCTTTATCATTTACTTGCAGAAACTGTCTGATTTATTTAATCTGTTACCTATTGGGTGTTATTTAATTTCCATATGTTTATGTAGTTTTTATGGGGGTTGCCATTGATTTTCAAATTTATTGTACTATGATGTAATAATATGTATAGGATAACTTCAATTCCTTTGGATTTACTTAAGCATGTTCTGTGAGCTACTTGGTCTATTTTTGAGAAAGTCTAACATGCGGCTGAGAAGAATGTATATTCTATTGTAGAGTGGAACACTGTAGTATATACTAAATCTATTTGCTCAGATTTGGTTCAGTTCTGATATTTGTTGATGTTGCCGTCTAGTTGATCTATTTGTGACACTAGGGTATTATGGTCCCCCACTACAGTTACATTAGTGCTTATCTGATTTTTCATATCCACTAATGTCTATTTTGATAGTGAGGTGCACTGGTACTTGATTGAGAAATGGTACCTCTTCCTTTCAGATTGTTCCTTTAACAAGTATGAAGTGACTTTGTCACTTTTGATCAGTATTGGCTTGAAATCCACTTTGCAAATAGCTACCCTTACTTTTTTCTGGGTTTCTGTCACAAGTATTGTTTTCCATCCTTTTAATTTTAGTCTATGAATTTCCTTTTGAGTTAAATGTGTTTCTGGTATGTAGCACATCATTAATATTTCTTTTTTTTTTTTTGAGACAGGGTCTCGCTTTGTAGTTCAGGCTGGCTCTGAGCTCACTATGTAGCCCAGGCAAGCCTCGAACTCAGCAATCCTCCTACCTCTGCCTCCCAAGTGCCAGGATTACAGGCGTGAGCCACCACGCCTGGCTCATTAATATTTCTTGATTCATTCAGCCAATCCTTGTCATATCATCTTCCTGTCACCAGTTCCCTTCTTTCCCCTCAGTTTAATTGCCTGTCCTACCTGGTGGATTGTCTTTTTTTTTTTTAAATGTCCTTCCGAAATTTCTGCAGTGGTGGTACTGTGGTCATTAATTTCTTCAGGTGTTACAATGTTAGTATCTTATGTCTATCTATTTTGAAAGATAATTTTGTGGAGTATATCAATCTGGGTTAGAGGTTGTTTTCTTTTAGGGCTTCAGATACTTCACTCTAAGCTCTCCTTAAGGGTTTGTGAAAGGACTCTGCTGTGATCTTGACAGGGATCCCTTTATAGGTGATTTGTATCTTCAACAGCTTTTAATATTCTGGAATTTCTGGAATCTTGAGTATTATATGCCTTGATGCAAATCTGTGTGTGTGTGTGTGTGTGTGTGTGTGTGCCAGGGATTGAACTTGGGACCTTGAAATAGTGAGGCAGGCACCAGAACCACTGAGTGAAACCCCTAGATCTTCATGTAGTTTTTTTGATCATGACTAATTGGAGTTCTATATGCTTTTCTCTGTAGGTTAAATTATTTCCCCATGCTTGAGTTCTCTGCTATTATTCCTGCTTACAAGCTTTTCATGTCCTTTGCAATATTTTCCTTTGATGATCAATAACTGCAAGCCTGTCTTGCAGATCTCATATTCTAGCTTCACAATGGTTGATCCTGCTGTGTATACTTTCAGTAGAATTTTTCATCTCCTGGATATCTGTTTGAATGTTTTACGGATTCGGTTCTCTCTTATGGTGGGCATTCATAGCTTGCATCACTTACCTAAACTCCATTTTAAAACAAGTCTACTCTACATTCACTAACCATGTACCTTCATGATGACAATCCTCTCATCTCTTTAGTCATCTGTGTAAATTTCTAATTTGTTTATTCTTGAGACACATTCATCTGCTTTGTTTCTTCTGCTGCCATTTTATAAAGTTCACCTGGGTACCTTCTGATTTCTCCTGGGCAAGCTGGAGGTCTAGGGTTGCATCCTGCTTATGTGTCTTCTTATTTTTATTTTATAATTTATTTTCTGTGCTGATACTTATAAATTGCTTATGGTAGGTAGCACTAGTTCTGAGACCTCTTTAGGAAATGAATATTTCTAGAAATTTCTAAGTGTAACTGGCTTTTAAATCTGTCCCAGGATCTTGCATCTTCAATTTATTAGGGAGAAATTGCTCCCTATTTTGGCCTAGCATCCAGCTCTTTGGTACTGGACTATGGTATATATATATATATATATATATATATATATATATATATATATATATTTTTTTTTTTTTTTTTTTTTTTTTTTTTATAACTCTCTCACCCCCAACAATCTTGGTATTGACATACAAAGGAGAATAACTGATTATTACAACTATGTAACCTTGTCTAATGTAGTACAACCAGTAATAATAATACCATCAAGTGCAGTCTAGAGAATGACAATGGTGGTAACTTAATTTGCCACCTTCTATCATAGATACAAGACTTACAGTTATGTAACAAAATCTAAAATAAATCAAAAAATTATATACAGTAAATATCCACTCAGTAGAGTGATTTTTACCCTCCAGAGAAAATTTAAAACTTTAAGAGGGAAAACAGAAATACAGGAATAAGATTAGAAGCAAGGCTTAAGGACAAAGGGAGATTCCTCAGACCCTCAGAAACTGGTGAAGAGGGAAAGAAGATAAAAAACAAAGCAAGGACAGAACAAATTAAAAACAATATCCACACTTCTGAAAAACCGCAATAATCAAGAGGAAAAAAATCAAATTAAAAAATTCTTTGTGATTTCAAGATTATGGTTATCTTCTGGGGTCTATGGTTTTGTGGTCATGTCCAATTCAGAGATATCTCTGTTGTCCCTGGTAGACAAAGGAGACAGAGTACAGATCCATTCTGGATGATCCCAAGAAGCCTGCAGTAGGGTTAGGGTGGGGTGTCAATTCTGGTGCTTTCCTCAGCCCCACAGAAGTTGAGGTTCATCCTGGCCTCTGGTTGTGAGGTTGAGGCCTGTGTTGTTCACTCTACAATACTCTAGGTGTCTCTTGCTGGCCTGACCTTGGTTTCCTGATTCTGGCTGTCTTCCAAAGTTGCCGCTCACTCAGTCACTGTGGATTTTAACACTGGGAGCCTTGAGATAAAGCCAACCCGTAGCTGCTCTGAGTCTTGGGTTGTTAGCTCCTCCTTAAAGTGACATCTGGTCAAGAACCTTCTCCAGAAAACATGACAGTCCCTTCTGCTAGAGTCACTCATCAGCTATTGTAGCACATTGCAGCCAGTGCTCCATTTCACTGGCATTTCTCCTTGCAGGCATCTGGAGTCACTTGTCCTCACTGTGTCTCTGTGGATTTGATCCTCCTTTCACTCTAGGAGCCTGGAGTCAGGGAGAAGGTATAGTTTGCTGCCCCTTTTTTCTGTGTTGTGGTCAGTCTTTTCACTTTCTCTATTAGCTTCAGTTATCTTCTCAAATTCTTCCTGGCTCCTGAGGATACACTGCTTTCCTTTTCTTTCTCAGTCTCTTCTTTTCCAATGTCTGGAGTCCAAGTCTTGGACAGGTTTGTTGTTGTTTATTGTCCTATTGTCTTCCCATAAATACTCAATGTTAGAAATCCGAAGTACATACTACAGACAGAAACCTTTACTATAATCAATGAAGTACAATATACATCAATATAGTAGAATCTTACACAAAATTATTAAATGAATTGGGAGCCAGAAATGTAATTTCTAATTTTTCTATGAGACCATTCTTTATTACTATGTGTCAATTTATTAATCTGTCAAGAACTAGGACTGTTAAAATTCTTTACTTCATTGCTTAAAGAATACAAAAGGTTGGGCCAGAGATTTAGCTCAGTGGTTCCAGCTCCTGCCTAGCAAGCCCAAGGTCCTCAGTTCAATCCCTCTAACTAGTCAGTGGTGACTCACACCCACCAGCAATCAGTACCACATACCACAGTGCCAGGTGTGGTAGTTCTGCTTGTAAATCCCAGCACTTGGGAGGCAGAGGCTGGAGGATTGCTGAGTTTGAGGTTTGCCTGGGCTACATGGTGAGCTCAGGGCCAGCCTGAACTACAAAGTGAGACCCTGTCAAATAAAAAAAAAAAAAAAAAAGCAAAACTGGCTGTGGTTCCAAAATCCCCTTAAAGGATATGCTCCTGGTAATTTTTATTGTTTTAAAATCTAAATGTTTCATCTCTTCAAAACACAACAAGCTGACAAACATTTATCACATAGTCTTTTAAGATGAAGTGAAGGATAATATGAGAAAAAAATGTGAACTTAAAAAGAAACATATTTAATGATACTTGATTCACTGGCAACAGGTCATAATATCCACAGACATTAAGCTAGAAATTAAATGAAGTCTTATAATCCAACTTATTACTAAATATCTTAAATTCTTTTGGATTTTTTTTTTTTTTTTTAAGATACAGTCACTATAAAGTCCTGGCTGGACTTGAACTCCCAGTGATCTTACTCAGCCTCCCATGTGCTCGGATTACAGGCATATATCACCATGCTTGACCTTTTTCATAATAAATTTCCTTATAGTTCCATATTCAATTATGGAAACTATTACTCCAATATTTATAAAGACTGATAGAAAGGTATACATTACATATGTATAACAGAGTTCGAAGTTCTCGTCTTTCCTCTGACACAATCTAGTTGTACAGCCACATCAAGTTACTCATTCTCTCCAAACCTCAATTTTCTTGTTTCTATAAAAAATTGATTATAAACTCATTCTTTGAGAAAGGATAACAATTATGCAATGTTCCCTTGATAAAATAGTTCTTAAAATAAATACCAAGGCATATGAATCTTAAAAAGTATTTCACTTATTTAAATACTTAAGTTAGACTTAGTGAACTAAAATTTAGGATACTAAAAGTTGAAGACTGCAGGTAAATTTCAATTGACAATGTCCTGCTGAAAAAAAACAAAATGAAATTTCTTGGTTGTGTTTTCTTGCCCTTTGTTGCTATAAAGAGTCTCTTCACTACAAATTCTTTTTACAGCAGGGCCTGTCTTTAACCAGGTAAAAGGTTTCTATTTGCATGGTTGCTAAGACCTTTGAAATACTTTAGAGCATTGGGGAAGGCTGTTTAGCAGGTAGTTAATAAGTCATGAGAAATATTTATTTCAGATACAATTTTTCTTCTTTTCCAACCCAAATAAAATCCTTTACTACATATTACAAAAACAAAGATAATATCTGGTGTTTACAGCAATCCACTTTGTGATTTCCTAATACAGTAGTTTAAAAATACACAATGGAACTTTTTAAAATTCAGAAATAATAAAGCAATATAGGCTTTTTTATTCCTCAACCCTCTTCCTCATATAAAGACTGAGCCAAATTACTATACGTGAAATACCATACAGAGATAAAATTCCAGTTTAAAGGTACTCATACTAATGAAAAAGGTAACATTTTTCGAGTAAAGATACATGTATTTAATCTTGCAAATCTTTAAAGTATGAATGAGATTTTAGTTAACAGAAAACCAAAGAAGAAATAATTTTAATTACTGGAGTAAAAAACTATGGATATATCTTTCATATTCTTTAATCATGTAATTTCATTTCATTCTCAGTAACAACTACAGAAAATAAGCTTTTATTATTTCATTCTGAAGTAAGAAACCAGAGGATCAGGAAAGTTTAAATGGTTTGCCCAAGAATATCAGGTTAAGTAACAGAATCAGAATTCAAACCTACTTTCTAACCTGTCATTACAGCCACTATATATATAAAATGGTAAATGTACATTTATATGAACTGATACAAACTGTTGAGAAGTTTTTGTTGACCCAGAGAAAATTACATACAATTTCCCAACAATTGGGAAAACTGTAAATGTATTCGTGATGAAAATTACTCACTCTTACGGAAAACATGAGTGTATTCAAGGATGGGCTGTCCCAAACAGAAAAGATTTGGAACTTGACTTCATGCATACATTTCTAAGGGTAATTTAGTTCGATGGCACGAACTCACATCCAGCCTCTTTTGGGGTTAAATCTCAAGCAGGAGGCAATTATAATCGAAACTTAAATGAGTACACTTTCCCGACACAAAGTTTTATTTTTAAAAGTACAAAAATAATACTTCAAATGCAATGGGCAACAGACAGGTGTAAACTTCCTTAAGCACCCACACCTTTTTTTTTTTTTTTTTTTTTTTTTGAGACAGGGTCTCGCTTTGTAGTTCAGGCAAGCCCTGACCTCACTACTTAGCCCAGGCAAGCCTCGAACTCAACAGTCCTCCTGCCTCTGCCTCCCGAGTGCTGGGTTTACAGGAGTGAGCCATCAGACCCAGCCACCCACACTTCTCTACGATCTCTTCTAGGAAACCGATTCAGCGGGGTGTGAAATCCACCTTAGGATGCTTTCCTCAGGCGGCCCTTCCGCTTCGGGGTCTGGAGGTGAAGCGGCAGTCCTCCAGGAAGAAGACAGGCGGGGACAGCGGCTGACTGGAGCTGGAAACCCGAGCTCCCACACACCTCCGTGGGGCTTTTCCTCTTCTTGCCCTCAAAGCTTGCCGCAAACTGAGGAGAACCGGGGCCTCTGTCTGTCCGCCACCACAGCTTTTACAAACTGCACAAACGTCCGAGCTCCCTCACGGGTTCTCTTCAAAGCCCCCCTCGGCTCTTGGCGGTTAACCACAAGCTCCTTCCTTACCTCTCTCCAGATCAGCGTCTACCGAGAGTGAAGAAGGAGGCCGGGCCTCCGCGCGCCACCTCGCCCACCGACCGCTGCTCTCGGCTCCTCCCCTCCCCTCGGCTCGCGTTCCGGCGCGGCCACGGCCGACGGCGGGCTGTGACTGTGCGCATGCGCGCCGAGGGCGGCGTCGCCGAGCCTCGAACCGGAAACTTGGAAACAAAGTTCGGAGTCCCGCCCCCGGAGCGCGCCGTCTACCGTCCTACCCGACCGACCCTCGACCCGCTGTTCCCTGCCCTCCGGTCGGCCTGGCCCTCGAGTAGACTATGTCTGGATCTTCCAGCGTCGCCGCTATGAAGAAGGTGGTTCAGCAGCTCCGGCTGGAGGCCGGGCTCAACCGCGTGAAGGTGAGCGGGGGCGGCCGCGGGGGAGGGGAGGGGAGGCGGCGGGCGGAACTCGGCGTCGCGGGTCGGGCTCTGGCTCGGCGGCGGGCGGAACTCGGCGTCGCGGGTCGGGCTCTGGCTCGGCGGCGGCGACCCGGCAGCCGCTGGCTTCAGATAGGTGGCCGAGCCGGTCGCCCCGTGTTGGGGGCCTGGCCAGCCCGCCCTCCGGTCCGGAACCTTCCGCGGCGGGCCGGCCCTCCTCCCGCCTCTCTCCGGGCCGCGGCTCCTCGGTGCTGCTCGGCTGCAGCTGCTGCGCGCCTTTCTTCTCCCTTTTCTGGTCTTGTCGCCCCTGCTCGGCACTGGACTGCGTGTGTTCCGACTTCTGAGTAGGAACAGACTGTTTTTTCAAATCTTTCCTAAACTTACTCCCATAGTAGTACATGACTCCAAAATACCTCTCCTACACGCAACACGTGCATGGAAATGAGTGTTTTTTTTAATTAGATGCTTACAGTACATAATGATGACACTGCTTGTGGGGAGTTGGTATTTGTATGTGACATATTCTATTTTTTAAAATTTATTTATTGGTACATTATATATACACATCACAATTACACTGAACATTGAGAACTTGTACCAGTATATGACATGATTTAATTCTCATTTTTCCCTTTTCCCTGCCCACCCTTCAACCCCTCGCCCCTATATGCACGTTTTTCTTTTACCATCAATTTTTTTCTTTCCCCTGCATTACTTACCCCAAACCCCATTTCCCTTTGAATATTTACTATTTCACAAAATCTGTCCTACACATCATTTACAACTTCAGTATCTCATACCAGAGAAAAAAATACAATATTTACAATTTGTGACCTATTTATTTCACACTGAATTCTATTTTCATGCTGTCTCTTCTACTCTTCATCTATTGACTCACTTCCCATTTGAAAACGATGTCCCTACTTTATCTCTTTTGTTTTTTGTTTATATAATTTTGATTTTTCTCATATAAGAGAAACCATTTTTGTGTATCTGATTTATTTCATTTAACACAGTCTCAAAGAAAAGAATCCATTTTCTACAAATGACTTAAGGTTGTCATTATGCCAGAATAGTACTCCCTTGTATGGAAAAATACAGCACCACATTTTCCTTATCCATTCAGCTGTTGATGGACATTTATAGGTTTCCTAAAGTTTAGCTATTATCAATTGTATTTCTATAATGGCCAAATGCAAATTAAATCAACAGATTCTATCTTACTCTAGAAAGAATGGCTTTCCTCAAGAAATAGAATAATAACAAAAGAATAACAAATGCTGGTTGAGGGAGCTGTATTGGTGGTGGAAATGTAAACTAATACAACCACTATGGAAATCGGGTTGTCACTGCTCAGAAAACTAAAATTAGAAATTTCACTTGTAGAATCTTCCCCAAACAATTAAAGACATTATATTAACAGTGCTTTTGAAAGGAATGCTTGCATAACCTAAATCTGTGAGTTAAAGAAGAATGTTTATTTTCCAAAAGGTTCCTGGAGTGTCAGGTTACAACTCTGCCTCATACAACTAAACAAAGCATTCATTTCATCCCCATTGGACAGTATTTGCTTGCTTGGATCTGACCTTGGGGATGGTTGCTGGTTCACATTCCTAACCGTGATTAACGTGAGTGAGCTGGTATTGGCCTTTCTTACTTTGCCTTTTGGCTATTGACATTGGCCTTGTCTTGGGATATTTATTTTTGATGAAGAAGCCTTTTGTCCATATTGCCTGACAATTTGACATTCAAATGCTATTCCAAGTAATAATTTAAAATATCTTGATAAAGTTGAAATTTATTTCTTAACTTTCCATTCATGTGTGCCTCTTAATGGATCTAAGTGAGCCAGGAAAGGGGGGGAAGAGTGTGCTAGACAGACAAGAAAAGGGGGGTGAAAGCGGTAGTTAAGGGTAGTAGCTCTTAGGCCCCAGTAACCAAAGGAAATGAGATGTGGCCCGGCATGCAAACTGAAGTATGTACTCAAGCTTCACCTTGAAACCCTAGCTGCCGTGTTTTCTAACTGCCCATCCTTATCCTGCTGCTTGCCCTGAACTCTCCTGTAGGCCTCTAATTAGGACAACTAAGACCACCACAAATGATTTGGTTTTGGACTTCTCATTTCCTGCCTGATGTTAGGGCTGTGGCAAAGAGGAGAGGGATTTCGTTTGGTATTTTAAATGAGTTTTTGGTAGACATATTACTGAAAGTGGTTAAGTTCCATTTCACAATGTGTATTATTTTATTTGTCCTGTGCTAGGTCCCTGCCTTTGGTAATATCTTAAAACTTAGCACAAGCTTACTATATAAACCTGTATGCCTTGTGCACTTGACAAATGATCATAAGTGCTTCACAGACTCATAGGTAGATACTTTCTAGAGTGAAAGAGGAACTATCATGCAGAATTACAGTTTCGGCTTCTCCAGTAGTGATTTTTATCAGGGGGAGTGTGACTAGTAGCTTTGTCCAGTTTGAGTCTGTCTCAGGTTGGCTCAAATGCTTTGGAATACTGTTTGTCACTAAGTGATTTGGCTAGATCAGTGATTGAGATCTCACTTCATTGTCATCACAGACACCTTCACATAGCCACCCAGTCACCACTTAAATCACTCTTTGTACCACAGAGCATGAGCACCTTCTTTCTCAATGGTCAGGTCCATAACCTATTGTCTTAGGGACTGGAAATAGAGCTGGCAATGGCATTTCAAAAGTTTGAAAAAGAGTTATGTTAGTTCTAACTACATTTAAAAAAAAATACAGGTACTTTTCTGTGTGCTTCTTCTGGTTAATATAAATGAAGCCAAGTCCAGTACTGAACTACACTTTGTGATAACTGATACTACACATCCCCTACCTTCAATTACATTCCTTTTTTTAGGAAGGAGGGTGAGGCAGCAGTGTAGGCTTTGTGAAAGTGCTCTGTACTAGGACTTAAAATGCAGGTACCCACCAGAGCTAATCAAGCTATGGAACTCACCACCCTGGACTAATTGTAAATGTTTAAGCCAGACTCCAGAAGAATTGAGATTTATTTCAGGATGATGAGTTCTTAGGTAAATCTGGATGCAGGTTTTTTCTTATGGAGCACATTTATGAAGTTGTTACTCTTTGAAAGGTTACAGAACCAGGTAACTGGACATTTATTGTCACTCTCCTTAAGTATAGCTAATACTGAAAAGAAAGTACTTTTCTTGGTTCCCTAAACCGGCATTCATTTCTCCCATAGTAGCATTTTTTCACTAATAGTGCTTTAAAAATGAAGTAATTTGCTTGAATATTAATGTTCCTTTTGCCCAACCTTTTAACACTATGTACTGTTAATAAAAAAACAATGTTAAGTACCTGCGAACTTGCCCTTGAACATCCTATTAAGCAAGATGTGTTGTTTTGTAAATAAACGTAATTGTAATTTGCACTGTCTTAATGCTTATCTTAAATAAAATACAATATATCTATAAGCCATGTCTCAAGAGCTAGTATGATTGCTAGTCTGTAATTAGTATATGATATACTCTTGAAACAAGAGAAGCCCTGTTTATATCGAGTTCTTCAAGAGATTTGAGAAAGCTGTAATAAACCTAACCAACTGGTATTTCTCCCTTTTTATTATATGTAGGTTTCTCAGGCAGCCGCAGACTTGAAACAGTTCTGCCTGCAGAATGCTCAGCATGACCCTCTGCTCACTGGAGTATCCTCAAGTACAAATCCCTTCAGACCGCAGAAAGTGTGTTCCTTTTTGTAGTCAAATGAATTTTGGGGAGGTAAGTTTCCTTAAGTGAAGCAACACTCACATAGTAAGAATAACCACTCATGTCTTTTTAGTTGCAGCACCTACAGGCTCATCCCATCCATTTCTTTTTTTTTTTTTTGGGACAGGGTCTTGCTTTCGTAGTTCAGGCTGGCCCTGAGCTCACTATGTAGTCTAGGCAAGCCTCAAACTCAGCAATCCTCCTGTCTCTGCCTCCTGAGTGCTGGGATTACAGGTGGGAGCCACCACGCCCGGCATCCCATCCATTTCTGATTTGCACCCCTTTTCCTCTGTGCTGGGAATTGAACTCAGGACCTTGTGCTGGTGAGGCAGGTGTAGCACTACTGAGCTAAATCTCCAGCCGCAAGAGTGTGATTTGTTAACAAATCACAGGGATCCAACTCAGGACCTTGTGCTTGCACAGCAGGTCGATGCCACTGAGCTAATTCTCCAGACCTACCACTCAAGTTTTCAGTTTTAAGGAAAGTAAAGATTGATGAAAATTACTAATTTAGTAGCCATGAATTGTCATTGCAAAGAGGATTAAATAGAAAACTATAAAGGAGTTAGGAGAAATACTATAAAAACAATGCTGCTTTGATAAGCCACATTTGACTTTATAGCACTGGCCTAATAGCATGCATATTTTGGGGTCCTTATGTACTGTTTTTTTTTTTTAATGTATCTACTAAGTATTTGACACTGCTTATTGGGGTGACTTTTAAGCCACTACCAAGTGTCAGTATGGCAAAAAATTGAGAATGAAAGAAAAAGTCGGGGGATACTTGAATAAGCTGATGTGCAGCAGGCATTTGGAGTGAGGAATAACAAGTTTTACTTTTTATTCTAATTTTTTGGGCAATGATAAAACATGAGTAACACGAAGTTTTGGTGGCAGAGAGTGGACTGCACTTCAGAGGGTTAAAAAACTTATGTGACTTTCATTAAAACATGTTTCTGTTTATTAATCGGGATTTTTCAGATCATATACCAGGTATGTAAAATCTTTTGTCCAAGAGATTTGTGTTTAAAAATACGCTTTGGATGATGTAAAATCTGATTCAAAGGTGCTGTCTTTTTAAGCTTTTCATATTTAGGGTATGATTCATTAGTATTTATGTAGGAGAAGCAAACTAATCATGCTTTGAAAAGAGATTTTGCATAGGACACGCATCCTGTACAAACATGACTTGAACAAAAGTCCAGTGAACTGTTTCCTCAAGTACCTTGTTAAATAGATATACCCCCCCACTTAAGCTTTGTAGGCATGAGAATGTCCAAATACAACAGGCTTCCAGTAAACACAAAATTGATGAAGATAACAAAATATTTTGAGACACTTAAAGAAATAAGATTATTTTTTCTTTGTACAGGGTCTTGACATAGTTGACTCACCCTGAAATTACTGTTTAGCCCAGACAGACCCTGAACTCTTCTATCCTCCTATCTCAGTTTCCTAGGTGCTGGGGCTATAGATGGGTGCCACCACACCTGGCTTTTTAACAATCAGGCACCTCCATATTTCATAGTCTGTTATCTCCTTGATTTTGGCAAGATCCATTTAATTTCTTATGGGTGTTTATCAGAGATCTCTGCAATTGGTACTGATTTCCCGCTCCAGTATTATGGTGCAAGGCTGAGAGAAAAAAGAAACAGAAAAGAGACACAGAAACCAGGGACCCAGGGTGACCAGTGCTGCTCATCTGGCGAAGTCACTGGTCAGTCTAAACCACTGATTTTTATTAGTAATCACCTGGGATAAAGACAAGCTATTGTGAGGATGTGCATTTTCTATGGAATGTGAACAAGCCTTGTAAAGGACAAGCTCAGATTAGGCACAGAATAGACAATATGGGGTTGGAATTAGAACCTTGTCCTTTATTTAAGAAGGTTTTAATTATAGGAATGGAATTTGGGTTTTGAGTTACTCTGACCTCTGCACATAGTAAGCTTTAGCCAACTTGCTTCTGGGTGAGGTTAACTCTTATAGCCTGCCACTGCATGCGGCCTGCTTTGGCCATGATCAGTATTATATAGGTGATCCCCTACAGGTTTTTTTTTTTGAAGTTTCATATTGTTATGATTTGTTCTTTTAAAATTTCAGTTGTATTCACTTCACAAAATGGTATATTTTCATTTGGTTTTAAGTACTGTTAAGCCTGAGCAGCTCCTTACTGGTTTTACTTCACAGGAGCCCACAAATAAACATTGACATGACTTGCTCAAATTTATAACTGGAATAAATGCCCAGATTACAAAGAAACACATTAGATGTATAGGAACCTTCTGTGGATATTATAATTCAAAACAATTTGGTCTAAGGAAACAATATTTAGGTATAAAAATGTTATTTCTCAAAAACTCAAGGGCCTAACTGACTTAAATGTAAAAATCTACATTGGCCTCTTTAAATTTGTAAAATAACTTTTAAAAATTACATGGTACCTTTTAACAAAATTTAGCAATGAACAGTACAAGGAAGGAATCACCATGATTGGCACACCATAAGGTTTGTTAACAGATGCTTCCTTTTAAGAAGAAAAATTTTTGCCGGGCGTGGTGGCTCACGCCTGTAATCCCAGCACTCGGGAGGCAGAGACAGGAGAATTGCTGAGTTTGAGGCTTGCCTGGGCCACATAGTGAGCTCAGGGCCAGCCTGAACTACAAAGCGAGACCCTGT
>PVIC010017699.1:0-32464 GCA_004025085.1 Thryonomys swinderianus
GGAACCACTGAGCTAACCCTCCGGCCCCAGAAATACTTTTTGATCACTCACTAGTATGTGAACATTGACAGTGCCCCGTGATTGTGACACGGGGACTGAAGAACAGCCCAGTGGTGATCCTGGTCCATGACATCTGTACCCAAAGTGTGACACTAACCCTTTATCATACTGTCTTGGCCACTGACCTATCTTGGGGACGTCAACTCTTCACATCGCTTTCTTCAAAACTAAATGTGTATAGTGATACAAAATATAGTAGTCCTTCCTTATTCGCAGGAGATACCTTTTAAGCACCCAGTAGATGCCCAAAATCACAGATGGTACTGAATCCTAGAGACAAGCACTGTGATACTGTGACAGCCAATCCAATCTGATAAGCAAGACCAGCTACTACGTGAGTAATGGCAGGTCGCATACACAGCGTAGATACGCTGGACAGAGTACTGCTTCAGGCAGGGTGAGAGGGGACAGAGTGATCTTTAGAATGGTGCGTGGTTTAAAACTAATAGTTTCTTTGTGGAAGTTTACATTTTATGTTTTCAGACAGCAGTTGACCATAGGTAATTGAACCACAAAAGCAAAACCATAAATGAGGGGAACTGTTTTATACCTTTCCTGCTTCACTTGGATTTTATGAAAGCAGATTGACTAGTGAATAAACCATACTTACTCCTTAAAATGAAACCTAATAGAGAAGCTGCTCCTGGCAGTTTCACTCCCCATTTTTAATATGTAGTAACCTGTGATCGCCAGCAGGATAGTAGCTGACCTGCCCTGTAGGAGAGGATCCTTTGCCTTCCATCGGAAAGGGGTAAAAGGTCCTTAGTTGGTGAAGCAAGCCTCAAGTGGTCTTTGGAAAGTGAACAGATCTTATCTCCCCTGACTCAGTTCTGATGCATCACCCTTTGCTAACCTAGCAGTTCTGCGCTTTGCCAAATTCACCTCACGCCCAGTGTCTCCAGCCTGTGACAGGGGCTTCCCCTCACTCCGATCTGAAGATAGTTCTCACGCATGAGATGCAGGCATAGCTCTAAAGCTTTAGGCAACCATCTGATGGGCTCTTGTAATTGTCAGTAGCAACCAACAACTGCTTCTCTATCCCTTTTGTTACTTTTATAATTGTCATCATTATTTATAATTGGGGATGAGTATGACCTGGAGACTTCATCTAGATAATCTGTGTAAGCAAACGTCAGTCTCAGAAAGCACATGCTGTCTGTAGTACTTGAACCAGCTGCTTTACTTTCATTTCAGTGCTAACTTCCAAAGATTTCTTTATGCCTTGATGTATAAATTGCCATCAGTAGAAGCTGGCCAAGTATTTTTTGTTTTGTTCTGAAACAGAGTCTCGCTTTGTAGTTCAGGCTGGCCCTCAGCTCACTATGTAACCCAGGCAAGCCTCGAACTCAGCAATCCTCCTGTCTCTGCCTTCCGAGTGCTGGGATCACAGGCGTGAGCCACCACGCCTGGCATTGTGGTATGCGGTATTGATTGCTGGTGGGCGTGAGTCACCACGCCCAGCATTGTATGTGGTTAGTGGGATCGAACTCAGGGCCTTGTGCTTGGGAGGCAGGTGCCGGAACCACTGAGCTAAATCTCCGGCCTCTGGCCAAGTTTTATTTGTGCTTTAATTTGACCTCTTTTTGTTTCTTAGAACAAAGGCAGAGTTAGATCAAGAAGCCTTAATCAGTGGCAATCTAGCTACAGAAGCAAATTTAATCATCCTGGACATGCAGGAAAACATTATCCAGGTGAGGACAATAAGCACGTGATCTGATCTGTTTGACATGACTGTGTTTAATGAAATTTTAAAAGGAATTCTTTATTTAAAATTGTGAAAGCTGACCCAAAATGCCTTTTTGAAAAATGAAGTTGGCTGTGCTCGCTTCGGCAGCACATATACTAAAATTGGAAAAATGAAGTTGGGAAGTTTACTGTTTGTAATGGCATCCACCTTACCAATTCCAGAGATATTGTTCTTGTACAGCTGTACTCGGAAAGAGTTAGGTGTTTGCTGAGTTGTTAAATTGGGCCAATTGTGTGCCAGGTTTGGTAATGTGAATAGTAGGTTGTACTTTAATATCTAGAACAGGCCTGGTAACTCAAGTTTTTTTGGATCTGTCAACTTCCATCGAATACTGGGTCTCTGATTGGTATAGGGCAATGGTGGTAAACCTATGGCATTCATGTTACTTGTTTTTCTTTTAAGAAGAAACATAGATGTTCATATATAGGTTACTTTTTCTAAACTAAAACCTCAGTATTCGGGTTTAATTGCAGTTTTATACTTAACAATAAATGAGTTTGGGGTTGCATCCAGGACTCCTGTGTCTAAAAGATTCACCATGTTAGGGATTTAGCTCAGTGGTCCTGGTGCCTGCTTTGCAAGTGCAAGGTCCCAAGTTCAATCCCCTGTACCAAAAAAGAAAGAGAGAAAGTGAAAATGTGAGGTATCTTCAACTTTTATATCTTTGATCATTTAAATGCTCAGTATCAAATGATAGTATCTTTATACATGACTTTGGGTGCTAACAGTCTTAAAATGTATCTGCAGTTTTCTAAGAAAACTGCAACTTTTTTATTGTTCTTGGTGTTGTTAATGCTGCTGTAGCTGTTAAGTAAATTTTTGTTTAAAAAGAGCATTCCTGGGCCGGAGGGTTAGCTCAGTGGTTCCGGCGCCTACCTCGCAAGCGCAAGGACCTGAGTTCAATCCCTGGTAACCACATATAATGCTGGGCGTGGAGAAACGCCCACCAACAATCAACACCGCATAGCACAATGCCGGACGTGGTGGCTCACGCCTGTCATCCCAGCACTCGGGAGGCAGAGACAGGAGGATTGCTGAGTTTGTGGCAGCTTGCCTGGGCACCATAGTGAGCTCAGGGCCAGCCTGAACTACAAAGCGAGACCCTGTCTCAAAAAAAGCAAAAAAAAAAAAAAAGAGCATTCCCACCAAGCAGCCCTGTTTTATTGACAATCCCATAATTGTGATTTTGATGCCCACAAGGAAAGCTGTCCTTGTCGGCATCAAAGAAGAAGCACATGATGTGATAGCTCACAAACCCGTAAAAGCTTCATCTGAAGGTGATAGAGTATCAGATTGCTGTGTTAATCACCGGGAGCCTCACCTGTCTTCAGCCCTGAACCTCCTGACACAGTGCATATATTCAGGGGTGCTGTCCTTCCATTCCCCCAGGCAAGTTCAGCTCTGGACTGTAAAGACAACCTGCTGGGAGGTGTTCTGAGGGTCCTGGTGAATTCACTGAGCTGCGATCAGAGTACCACCTACCTGACTCACTGCTTTGCGACACTCCGTGCCCTCATTGCCAAGGTAAATGTAGATGCTCATTTTATGACTGTTAATTAGGAATAAGATTCTTATCTAGCTTCACTTCTCTCTTTAAGTGGACCAAACCCAATAGAATGTATTAAGTGGCACCACATCAAATGTCTTAATTTTTCCTAAGGAGAAAATAGATGTAATGACTCAATGGAAAGTCATCATGGAGAGGACAGTGGGTTCTGTCCTCGAAATGTAAAATACCATCTCCCTGAGACTGAGAGTGAGAGTGAGAGTTTGTGACATGAGAGCAAAACCAGAGACCTGTTTTACCCTTTCTCTCGAATGTCTTACCAAAGTAAGATTAAATCCTGTACATGATTCTCCTTGGAAGGTCTTACAAAATATATACTGTGACTTAGTACAGTGGTCTTACACGTTTTATATGTTCTTTGGTCTAGTAGTCTAGTTTTCAATCTATTTATATTATAATTAACTTTATAAGGTGCTAGGAAATAAAAGGGGGTAGGGGAAAGGAGGGTATTGAAATGTGTTATGTATGTGTTCTAATCCCCTATAGTGAACATAATCGTTATGTACCAGAAACATATAGTAATAAAAATAATAAAAATTGGAAAAGCAAAAATAAAGAAAGTTTTAAAAAATGTTGTGTGCAGGCCCAGAGATTTAGCTCTGTGGTTCCAGCGCCTGCCTAGGAAGCACAAGGTATCTGGATGGATCCTCAGTAACCACATACAACAATTCCGGGCATGGTGACTCACACCCACCACCAATCAGTACCACATACCACACATGCCAGGCTTGGTGGCTCAAGCCTGTAATCCCAGCACTCAGGAGGCAGAAACAGGAGGATTACTGAGTTCAAGTCTTGCCTGGCCTGAACTACAAAGCGAGACACTGTCTCAAAAAAAAAAAAAAATGTTGTATAATGCCAGAAGGCTTAGAAATTAATTTCTGATAGCCTGAGAATATATGTGATTTTCAGTTGCCACAGATTTCGCAGATTAATTTTTCTCTTTGTGAGAAACCTTAATGAAGTACCTTCTCCACAGAAGCCTTTTAACTTTAAAAAATAGAGATCTTCTGCTATCATCTGTTAAAACCATTTTCTCTTTCTTAGTCAGCAGTAATTTCCAGGGTATCCAGAAACTCAGGATTAATTCCTTCAAAGATGTGACTTCACCAGTGAATTCAGCCTGGCTAACAATGAAGTTAATAGCCCTGGCTTCAGTTGTGTGGCTCATAATTAAATCCTGCGTTGACTTCATTGCTTAAATCCATCCTCTGACTCATGTAGCTCATTATCTTTACAGAGCAGTGCATTAACTCTTCTGGGCTTTTCGCTTGTCCAAGCAGACATTTGCATATTTCAACAGGTACCCAAAGAAGAAAGCCTGTGGACGTGCATGTACTAGCTAATGTCTCACTGTGTCTGTCCTAGTTTGGAGATGTGCTATTCGAGGAGGAGGTGGAGCAGTGTGCGGACCTGTGTCAGCGGGTGCTGCACCACTGCAGCAGCAGCATGGATGTCACCCGGAGCCAAGCCTGTGCCACCCTCTACCTCCTCATGAGGTTCAGTTTTGGAGCCACCAGTGTAAGAGCTCAGACCAAATAGGTGACCCAGAATTAGCAGAGAAAGTCGATGCAAAACATTGTTAAAGAGAGAAACTCAAGAAAAACTTTGCAATATTGCCATTTACATCTATAAGAAACAGTTGAGGGTCGGGAATTTAGCTCACTGGTCCTGGTGTCTGCCTGGCAAGTGCAAGGTCCAGAGTTTGACCTCCAGTACTACTTACCACAATGCTGGGTGTGGTGGCTCACGGCTATAATACAGCACTCAAGAGGTGGAGGCAGGAGGATTGCTGAGTTCGAGGCTTGCCTGGGCTACATTGTGAGCTCAGGGCCAGCCTGAACTACAGAGCAAGACCCTGTCTCTAAAAAAGAAAGGACAAATGGGCCATTGAAGAAAAGCAGGGACCTCAGAATATATTAGAGGTAACTGTTTAAAACTCTTTAGGAGCCAGGCATGGTGCCTCATGCCTATAATCCTATCACTCTCGGAAGCTGAGGCAAGAGGCCTGCAAGTTTGAGCCCAGCCCGGGCAACTTAGTGACTTGATGAGACCCTGTCTCAAAATTTTTGAAAATGGGCCGGAGGGTTAGCTCAGTGGTTCCAGTGCCTGCCTCGCAAGTGCAGGGTCCTGAGTTTGATCCCGGTAACCACATACAATGCTGGGCGTGGAGACTCACGCCCACCAGCCATCGATACCACATACCACAGTGCCCAGCGTGGTGGCTGACGCCTGTCATCCCAGCACTCGGGAGGCAGAGGCAGGAGGATTGCTGAGTTGGCAGCGGCTTGCCTGGGCTACATAGTGAGCTCAGGGCCAGCCTGAACTACAAAGCGAGACCCTGTCTCAAAAAAAAAATTTTTTTTTTAAATAATGAAGGGCTGGAGATGTAACTTGAAAACTTTCAACTTGTATTAAGGCTCTGGGTTCAATATTAAAGGAGAAAAAAGCCTTTGAGGCATTTCCCGTGGGCTGTTGGGGTAGTTCTTTTTTCCTCTGGTCCTAGAATTGAATAGTGGCTGCTTAGTCCTGGCCTTGGAGCTCCCATTCCTCTTTGCACTTTAAACAAATTTTTACGAAGAGAATCTTGACCCAAAAAGATACCTACTGTGACCTGATTCTATAATAATCTTCCAGGCTTCAAGTGGGGAGGCAGCCCAGTCCTCAATGAAAATTTAAAAGGTGCCTGACAGATTTATGTGCGTGCAGCATCCATTCAAACTATTTAAACAATAATATGACTCTTATGCAAAGTGTAGCTCACATTTCATTGAGACAAAGGGAAATGATTAAGACTGGAACAAAAGAAACATTGGGGAGTTGTTTGTGTCTGGCCTTACTGTCTTCAATTATTTACTGTGTGAGTATCTCCCTTTCTTCCTTAGTAGTTGTTCTTTCTCTCTCTCTCTCTCTCTCTCTCTCTCTCTCTCTCTCTCTCTCTCTCTCCCTCCCCCTCTCCCTCTTTCTTTCTTTCTTTCTTTCTTTCTTTCTTTCTTTCTTTCTTTCTTTCTTTCTTTCTTTCTTTCTTTCTTTCTTTCTTTCTTTCTTTCTTTCTTTCTTTCGTGCTGGGGATCAAACTCATAACCTTATGATTGTGAGGCAGGTGCTGGAACCACTGAGCTAAATCCCCAGCCCTGTTTTCTTTTTTCTGATGCAGAATTTTGCAAGAGTAAAGATGCAGGTAACCATGTCTCTGGCATCTTTGGTGGGCAAAGCACCAGACTTCAATGAGGAGCACTTGAGAAGATCCCTGAGGACCATCCTGGCCTATGCAGAGGAGGACACAGCCATGCAGTCAACTCCTTTTCCTGTCCAGGTAGATGAGTGAACATATTATGCTAGAATTTGGGATCAAGCAATTATAAATACCACACACAAAGACACATATATTTATACAAATACAATTTACACATAATATATATTATTTACAATTACTTCTTGTCTTTCCAATATATGCATGCTTCCAACCCTTGAAAAATTTTTACAAACCATCCACTACTGTTGCCAACTCCTCAGCTCCAAGATTCCAAGAGTCTGTTTGGAAAGCTCAGTCTCCAAGCCATTAGGAGTCAGTGCAAGAAACTGGTATTCAAGTGTGTGGCCAGAAACTAAATGCTGTGTAAGGTTAGAGAAACGGTGGGAGTAATTAAACAATCTAGTAGCCCAGAAAGGCTTGTGAAAGCCTGGAGTAGTCCAGGGAGAGTGAAGGAGAAGTTATGAGTAGGAGAGAAAATGGACTGTGTGTAATAGTTGGTGAAGGGACCAGCTTCGCCCTACCGTCGGCACCTACTGGTGAGCATTTCATGGCGAGGAAGGCCCAAACTGGAACAAAATTTATTTCCTTAGTCCTGAGGAAACTTGGGGGCAGTAAGGTCTTCCATGTCTGTTGCTTTGCCTGTGAAACAAATAAAAAGATAAGCTTGTCTTTTATCTCTCAACTGAAGATTCTACCTGCTCGTGCTAGGTTCCCATATAAGTGGGCTGAGGGCTCTCTTGGTGCGGAGTGCCCCTGCTTTCTGCAGTAAGGTGGATTCTCATTTTCAGAACCTTCTCCTGTGCTGTACCCTGCATCATAGCCTGCATCTCTCATCTGTTCTTTACCAGGCTCCTGTAAATTAATGTTGTCATTCACACAGAGATCTTCCTCTAGAGCAAGACCAAGCAAAGTATGGGCAGTGCAAAAGAAGCCTTAAGCACCTCCACCCAATGACATAAGTCTAATGGTAGGAATTTGAAGAGGACTGGAACCTGGGAGAAAAAAAAATAGGAGAACATTCTGTAGCTGGCCCGCTTGCCAGGCACCACATATCAACCACAGCTTTTTAGCCTTTGTGTGCCACAAGCCCCTCTGGCTGTTCCTCTGCTGGCTTTTCTAATTAAGTGGTTTCAAGAGGTTTTAAAAACTTTGAAGCCTCAGGAAGCTGCAAAAACATGGAACCTGACCTGAAGGCCTAAGTGACATCCCCTTGGTGTAAAAAACCCTGGTGCTCCAGAGTAGTTTCCAGGTTGCCAATGACTAAAACTAGCTCAAACCAATTGAAATATAGGGTAGAAGAGTAGCAGATATAAGGATTCAGGGCACCTTCATGGATTCCGAGACCAGCCCACACCAGGGCCTCAGAGATGCCTGATCTTACAAAGGTAGAAGCTGCAGAGGATCTAGTCTAGAGTCTCCTCCACTCCTGGCCTCTGCTTCTCTCTGAACAAAGATTTTCCACAGATCCCCCAGATCCCCCATGCAAGTCCAGTGTAACCCTAGCTCTTTACAGTGGACCCAGCCAGGATTATTGAAACCTTATACTTTTTTGTAGGTAGAAGAACTTCTCTGCAATCTGAATAGCATCTTATATGACACAGTGAAAATGAGAGAATTTCAGGAAGATCCTGAGATGCTCATGGATCTCATGTACAGGTGAAAATTTATGGTATAATCAAAAGGGAACTGCCAGGCGTGGTGGCTCATGCCTGTAATCCCAGCACTCGGGAGGCAGAGGCAGGAGGATTGCTGAGTTCAAGGCTTGCCTGGGCTATGTAGTGAGCTGAGGGCCAGCCTGAACTACAAAGTGAGACCCTGTCTCAAAAAAAGAAAAAAATTTATTAAAAAAAAAAAAGGGAACCGTTTGGAAGATCTCGGCTTTGTCACTGGCATATTTATTAATGTATTTATCATAGGTAACACAGGTAGAACTATTCTGATAACATCCAAATGTGTATGTGAAAAAGGTTGGAAATTAAATGTTCAGAATGAGCCAACTCATATCTGAATTTCCAGTGAATTTTTAAGAGAGGTACCTATTCTATAATCTTATATTCCATTTAAAATAGAATGAGAGAAAAGAATTAACTGTTATGTGAATTGCTTATTTATGGTTTTGTCTCGCTCATATACAGACATACATATGCAGTTTTACATTAGTAATCATATTTCATTCTGTAGTTGAAAAATTTGCCTTCCACTCCTTGTTTGGGGAGAGCTTCTTACAGAAGCAGGATTTTTCCAATGTAATATTATAATTAGGGTAGATATTTTGTCTTCTGGTACAATTTTGGAGAAAGGAAAGGAAGAAAATTGCTAGAAATCCATGATAAAGAACGTCTTTCTAGTAGGTCTTTTATTTTCTCATAGGGCTCTTCCTTCAGCGCAGCACATGTCAGGCATGGAATAGAAACAGATGAAAATACTTTCTTTTCCTCTCGTGTTCTGAAGATATTAGCAGAAATCATGGTGGAAAAAAAAGCCATATGCAGTGGAAGGGTGTCTTGAAGTAGTTGTCCATAACACTGGTTGTTAATTTGTCTTCAGAATTGCCAAGAGTTACCAAACGTCTCCTGACCTGCGGCTCACTTGGCTGCAGAACATGGCGGAGAAACACACCAAGAAGAAGTGCTACACGGAGGCCGCCATGTGCCTGGTGCACGCGGCCGCCCTGGTGGCCGAGTACCTGAGCATGCTGGAGGACCACAGCTACCTGCCCGTGGGCAGCGTCAGCTTTCAGGTAAGGCCAAGTCCAGCTTTTCCCTTGGAGCACTGGGCTCACCAAGGGCCAGTTTTGCCTCCACTTGTACTCTCCAGAGGGGATTTCGGTTGTTAGCCCTGGGGGTGGGAGGGGGAGTGCAGGTGGCATCTGAGAAGGATTAGCCAAAGGTTTTGCCAACCAGTCTACAGTGTGTAGAGAGTTGTCTCCCTACTAAGAATTACCTGGCCTCGGTTGTCAGGAGGGCCGAGGCTGAAAACCCCTGTGCGAATGGGTTGTACTTGCCTCCTCTAATTGCTCTGACATTTTTCTTTCTTAAATTACTGTTGACAGTAATGGTATCTAGAGTCAGTAGGCACTTGAGTAGACATTCTCAAACAAGTACGTTCGTGATTTCATTTGACCTTCATAGTGAACCTGCAGAGCTGGCAGACTGGGAGCCTGTTGTTACTCCCACTTCACAGATGTGCGGACTGAGAGAGAACAATTTGTCTAAGGTCATTTAAAGTCTTTCTCAAAGACTTGTCATTGGCACCATATACTGGCAAGCAAGAAAGTATTCCTGAGTCCTGGAGAAATTATTTTCCTCATGGCCTAATTCCTTGGTTCCATTCCTTAGTTCTGTAAGGTTTCATTCTCTGATCCAAAATGAAAAAAGAAACAAATTGACCTGGGAGGGGAAACAAAAGGCTCCATCAATATTCTCTAAGGATAAGCTGAAAATTACCCAGTATTAACAAGGGGAAATTGTTTGTCAGAGCTGGATGTTCAGTGGCTACTTGGGCTATTTGTACTACATAGCTTACTCCAGTCTTTGGAGGAGAAAGAACTATGCAGGGTTCGCGTGTCTTTTTTTCAAAGAGACGCAGTCTGGAGAGATGACCTTCCCTGAGACCGTGAACCATATGGCTGTAATAATAGAGCTCTTTTCAAGCCAGACTTAAAAAGTCATTAGTAGTATTTATATTATTCTTATTTAAGCTTCTATGACTGATTTTATGAAAGGCTTCGTTCTCATTATTGTCCTTCATCGTGGTTTTGGGGTGCTTTGTCAGACAAAAAGAAGGGACAATTCGAAGTTGCTTTCCCAGGCTTAGAGAATAAGTCACCGAAACTATTGCCAGTCAGGCGCTTCTGGTTTATTCATCTGCAAAACTGGGTTCACCTCCTATTACTAGCACTGCCTTTTTTGTGGTCCTCAAGAGCAAAAACTTTGCTCTAATAATTCATGCTCAGCAAAGATATTTCCTTCTCACTTCAGAAATGTTAGTTATAAAAGCAAATAATTAATTTCCACCCAAAAGCATAAAAAGATTACATCTCACTTGGAACCACATAAAAGTGAACAAGAAAGTTATAAAAATTAATTTAGCCCTGAAATTCCAGCCCTCTGGAAGGCTGAGTCAGGAGGATTGCAAGTTGGAGCCCAGCCTGAGCAATTTAGCAACTTAGCAAAACTTTGTCTCAAAATAAAAAAGGCATAGGGATGTAGACCAGTATAAAGTATCAAGGCTAAGTATAATAATACTCTTTTATTCCCAGAAAATCTCTAGGTTTATCATTTAATACTGAATTGAAACACCCCTTTTTCTTATTTCATTTGCTATACCATTTCTCATAGTTATGCCTTTTTCACTATCATTATGTTTTACTTACTATTTAATTACTAAAATGTTCATTTCTGTTCCTTTTATGTTTAATAAGACTTATTCTCATTTTACTTAGAATCCAGTTATTTTCTCTATAATGAGACAATGCCAAGATGAGATACAGTTGTTACTTCAAAATCAAGAAGTGCCACATTATGTTCACATGAGAGTGTACAGCTCTATCTTTTCATGTCTCTGTCCATTTATCCTTTCTTTTAGAGGAATACTTTAGCACTTAATCTGTCCTCATGACCTTTAAATTCCGATCTCAGACATCATGTAACTGCATATCCCACTCTTCATTCTGTTACAATTATGACAACTGCTGTTATAAAGAGACACATGATGCTCTGAGTATTTCTAATGTGGCTCAACCTGAAGTCAGGGAAGGATAAAGAAGTGATAAGGAAGGAAGAAAAAACTGTGCAAGGTGAGGCCTCCCTAACATACAATGACCACGGTGAACCAACTGTTCCCAAGCACAAGAGATCCCAAATTATGATGCTTGTGATGAGTTCTTGATTCTCTCAAAGGAGACATAATGAATTTGGAAGTAGATGCTTAGAACCCACAGAACACCCAAGGTGAAAGTGGAGTTCATCTGCCTGCATAAGGGAGGTGACCGTGGAGTCAAACTCACCACTAAAGACCCAGACAGAGCCTTCAGACCTCGGGGTAGTTACCACTTCCGGTCCTGGCCTTCAGGTCTGTGGCTGTCGTTCTTCACAGGTTTTCTACACTCCATAAGATTTAGGTTAGAATCTATAGGTTCAAACCTGGGAGAAAAGAGAGATGTCTTATTTCTACCAATTGCAGATAAAAGTCTCAGAACATCTCATTGATTCTGATTGGGTAATGTACATATCCCTCAGTGAATAATAATGGCCAAAAAAAAAAAGTTCTCTGATTGGCTAAGCCAGAATCATCTGATGCTATGGGAGATTCTCCAAAAGGAAGAGTACTTTTATGTACAGAAGGAGGAAGGGGGCCAGAGATTTAGCTCGGGGGTTCCAGCACCTGCCTAGCAAGTGCAGGGTTCCTGGTTTGACCCTCGGTAACCACATACAACAATACTGGGTGTGGTGACTCACACCCACCAGCAATCAATACCACACACCACAATGCAGAGCATGGTGGCTCACACCTGTAATCCCAGCACTCAGGAGCCAGAGGCAGGAGGATTACTGAGTAAAGGCTTGCGTGGGCTACATAGTGAACTCAGGGCCAGCCTGAACTATAAAAGCAAGACCTGTCTCAAAAAAAAAAAAAAAAAAAGAAGGAAGGAATTATGAGCAATATTAACATTGTATTTTCACAGTGGCTTTTTTAAACATGTCTTCAACTTTGTTCTGCCTCAATAAAATTGAACCTTTGGAAAAGACTTATAAACTAGAGATAAATCTGTGCAAGAAACAATAACTCTGAGGTCACTGAATTGCAAGAAACTGAGATCATTAAACTTCTGCACTCTAGAGTATGATATTTTAACTCATGTGGTTGTGGACATGCCCTCAGACGCTGCTGTTACTTTTACTTCCCTAAATCTGAAGCCAGGAAAGTCTTCCCAGAATCTTTTTCTTCTGACTACAGCCACTAAGCTGCATATCTGTCCTTCTCTATATAGAAGATTGAGTATAAGAACTCTACTTTCTCGAGTTATTTTGTTTCTTTCAGTGGAATCTGTTGGACCTTGTGCTGTCTCTAATTCACAAACAGAACACCTAAGCTAAGGTTGGAAGAAAAGCTGATCTCAAAGGTCTTTGAGAAGCTCCACTTATAGTCATAAAGACTATTATGTTGGAGGGAAGGTTTTCTCTGGCTATTATCTCCTCATTGATTGCTGAGGCTGACTGTCTTTATATTATCAGCCCACCTAGAAAGCGGACAGCTTTTACTTCACAAACCACCTCTCATAAATTGGTGACGGCTGAGTAGAACACTGCCCTGAGAAAATTTTGAGACCATGTCCAAGTTCCAGAGGAAAGCATATTATAGGATTCTTCATGCCTGTCACGCACACAGCAGTAGGAAGCAGTGGCATCTCACTACCTATCTGCAGTCCCTAAGCTGGGACAGGTCCCATTTCATCTGTACTCCATACACGTTTATCCCATGTCTGTGAGCCAAGAAAAAATTACGTTTGACCTGTCAAGAGTCTCAACTTGGGTGATGTGCACAGAGCACAAAATACACAGACAGAGGTACTCACTCTCAGGGTCATCAAGTACAGGATCGGCACTTGTGTGACTCTCAGAGAGCGGCATCCTAACTTTGTGACCTGGGTTTCTCATTTGGGTCACCCTCACCATGATGGCTGCATTCCCTGCTAGAGGCTTCAGAGGCTTTTATAAAGAAAAAGTTTGTAGAAATGAAATGATCTGGCAAGAGGGGAGTGATACCTGCTTATTCTTATTTTCAATTGTGACATACTACGGCCTTTGCTCTGCAGGTCAGATAGTAATAGTAGCTTATGTTAGAAAACACCCCATAGGTCAGACGTTCGCTCAGCCAATGGAACAGAGTCCACTGAGTGTTCACTGGCCTTTGCCTTTTAAAAACCAAGATTCTAGCTATCCCTCAGGGTGGTTTCACTAACTCAGGGTTTTTTCACCTCTGCTGCTGTTACCTTAAAGAAAATGTCCTTCATATAAAATCCCCTGCAGGTTAAAATGAAAGGAAATGGGGTTTGAAGACAGGTTGCTTGGTTTCCTTTCAGAGTAAACATCGGCCAGAAGCTCTTCTGGGTAGTATTACAGGCCTGCTGCCGTCACAGCCTCAGAGAGGATCCCGGAGTGTCAGCCTCTGCTTCCTGCATTCCGGCTTCCCAGAGTCCCTTCCACACCTGCTGCCCCTGTTCTCCGGGCTCACACTGTGATCTCTTGCAGAATATTTCTTCCAATGTGCTGGAGGAGTCTGCGGTCTCTGACGACACCCTGTCACCTGATGAGGACGGAGTGTGCTCGGGCCGCTACTTCACGGAGAGTGGCCTGGTGGGCCTCCTGGAGCAGGCCGCGGAGCTCTTCAGCACGGTCAGTCCCAGAGGAGGTCCCGGGCCCGAACTCCAGCTGCCCAGAATGTTCAGCTTAACGGCCCGGCGAGCCCACTTCACACGCTGTGGGTGTGCGGGGCAAGGGCTGGGCCCAGAGGACTTTGATGTCCGCAGATTGCATCAGCTCTCCATGGCGGATGAGAAGCCTTTCATCATGGAATATTCTGGTGTTCCCTGCGTGCTCATTGGCTGGGCAGCAGTTTCACAGTGTTATTTCCATTTAATGGCGTGGAAACTAAGCCACAGAGAGGTGAAAGGGCTTGCCCAGGGTTACACAATAACTGATGAGGCATGTTCTACTCCCTCATTTTCCCTCTCAGGGAGAAAAAATGGGGAGGAGCCCCTGGGAGGAGAGGGAAGGAACCCATCATGTCTTCTCAGCAACCTCTTAGGTATCTTCAGGATCTGTACAGACAGGACCAGCTAGAGAAACAGGGCTCAGAAATCAGTGAGATTCCCCTTGTTCACCTAATCTCAGTCTAAATACTCCTATTAGAGAAAAAATAATATATATCAATGACCTCATTAAGATTCAGAGTGAGGCCGGGCGTGGTGGCTCACGCCTGTAGTCCCAGCACTCGGGAGGCAGAGACAGGAGGATTGCTGAGTTCGAGGCTTGCCTGGGCTACATGGTGAGCGCAGAGCCAGCCTGGACTACAAAGCGAGACTCTGTCTGAAAAAAAAAAAAAAAAAAAGATTCAGTGTGAGGAAAAGGCCTCTTGTCGATTTCATTTTAATCAACTCTTATTTCAATTCTCTCTACATTGAAAATCAAATAAATATTTAAGACTTCACTGTATTTAGCAGATTAATATTGTTTTCATTCCTATATTATTACTCATTCTCTACTTTTTTTTTTTTTTTTTTGGAGACAGTGTCTCGCTTTATAGTTCAGGCTGGCCCTGAGCTCACTATGTAGCCCAGGCAAGCCTCGAACTCAGCAATCCTCCTGTCTCTGCCTCCTGAGTACTGGGATGACAGGCGTGAGCCACCATGCCCGGCACTGTGGTATGTGGTATAGATTGCTGGTGGGTGTGAGTGTCCATGCCCCGGCACTGTATGTGGTTACCAGGATCAAACTCAGGACCTTGTGCTTGTGAAGCAGGCGCTGGAACCACTGAGCTAAATCTCCGGTCCCACTTATTCTCTACTTTTCATGTCTGAGTTTTTTCCCTATAATACCTACATCATTTGATTATGATTGTACCTATCTTCTCTTCTTTTCTTCTTCTTTCATGATTCAAAGAAGTTCCAATATACTCTTGTTCTCTGAAATTCTAGAAATTAAATTTGTTAGAATCCTGTGTAACTCCCTTGATACATACTGTTAGCATCAGGCTAGAGGAGGACTTCCTATGTGATTAAATACATAAAAGCTGTCTTCCTAAATGTTCTTAGTCACTGCTTCCACCTCCTCTCCCTGGTTTTTTGTTTTGTTTTGGTTTGTTTTTTTTCTGTGTAAATCTTTCTTCCTAGTCAATATCACTTTACAGGACCATTTAGTAATGTGTCTAGTTGAGTTTGAAAGCTCCAAGTATCCCACAGGTGCTCAGGCAGCATGTCCATACTGTAAAGTCCTATGATGGAACAGTAAATTCATTCTCCAGCACACTATTTTTCCAGTAAACACTGGTTACCCTTCTTACATGTCCGGTGATCTAAAGTCTCCTTGATTCTCTTCTCTGTCCCAGGGAGGGTTGTATGAGACCGTTAATGAAGTCTACAAGCTGGTCATCCCCATCCTGGAAGCACATCGAGACTTCCGGAAGCTGACCTCCACTCATGACAAGCTGCAGAAGGCCTTTGACAACATCATTAACAAGGTAACCAGAGATTCTGGCTGATGGGCGCTGTTCCCTGGCAGCATGTGACCCTGTCCCAGGGATGCCCTCCCCCCTCTCTAGAGGCTGACTTACCTACAGCACATCATTACTGTAACTCTCACCCATCAAAGAGAAAAGGGCTGGAGCTCAGAGAGGCCCGGAATTCGGAGTGTGAGTGATGGCAGCCTGATTTACTTTATAGCCAGGAAATGTGACCGTCTTTTAAATTCCTTTGAGTGAAATGCCACAGATCTTCATGGAATTTCTTTTGTTGCTACTTCTAAAGTTTATTCTATAAACATTAAGTTTGTTTATATCAGTTGTAGAAATAAAATGATTAAGACCTAATAAAAAGTCCTTTTAACCCAATAAATCTTCAGGAACTACATAACTGCAAAGAGGCTTTCTTATTTTGTTTAACAGGATCATAAGAGAATGTTTGGAACTTACTTCCGAGTTGGTTTCTATGGATCCAAATTTGGAGATTTGGATGAACAAGAATTTGTTTACAAGGAGCCTGCAATTACAAAGCTTCCTGAGATCTCCCATAGACTAGAGGTAAGGAAAGTAATCTTTGTGCTTGACATTGTACTCTTTACAGAAACAGGTTAGGAGGAGTCATTACAGGCATGGGGATTTAGCTCAGTGGTTATGGCGTCTATCTGGCAAGTGCAAGGTCCCGAGTCCCATCCCTAGCACTTCATACCACAGTGGTGGGTGTGGTGGCTCATGCCTACAATCCCAGCCCTCAGGAGGCAGAGTCAGGAGGGTTGCTGCGAGTTCGAGGCTTGCCTGGACTACATAGTGAGCTCAGGGTCAGCCTGAACTACGAAATGAAAAAAAAAAAAGGGAGTCACCACAAAAACTCATGAATTCAACATTGAACTATATATAAATTTCTACATTGCATTTCTAATAGCAAGAGATTAGGTGAGAGCCTGGGGTACAGTGGGATTGAATAGTATCTCCTAAAATACTGTGAATGTTTCTAGGTTTATAAATTTATATCATAAATATTCCTTTTGAAGTCTGTATGAAATTCAATCCCTGTCAGTATCACATGCTTTCTAAATGTTAGTAATGTACACTAACAGTTACAGCGTGAGAGAGTTTTGTTCATTTGAAGGTTATCATCTTGACTTTGAAATAATCTGGCCAAACTGCCGACTCACCTCCCTAGAAAACAGCATGCCTGACCTTTGTGCGTCACACATTCCTTTGTGATATGGAAATGCTCAAGGGCTACATGTGGGCTGTGTCCAGCCTCTCCTGCAGCCCGCCCTGCTCCCTTGGTGCATGGTCACAGCAAAGAGCAAAATGTTCTTCCAGGACATTTTGAAATGTCCTGAAAGGATGGAGAAAAGAAACAGCGTAGAGAAAAGTCAGGGAAAAAGCAACAGAGGTTGAAAGGGCCAAGCCCTAAGAACTCAGAAAGAAAGTCAGGGGATGTCCCTACAACAAAACCCTCTCGGAGCGAGTGAGGAGGCCCAGAACGCCTAGCAGGGAAGCAGACTCTCTCCTTGTGCTTTCTGGTGACTCCTTTGTGTGGCTGCTGTCTTATGACTATGTACTTATGACATTTCCTTGCTTAATGCCCCTTGCGCCATTCATCCCTGCCACATAAGACAGTTGATTTTTACCCTTCTTGACTCACAGAAGTGATGGCCCAGAATGGCTGTGTGACTCTCCCGACCACATGAGGAGGGAAACTAGCCATTGTCCCACCCACTTGGTTCCCTGATTCTGTGTCCCCTGCTTGTATCAGTGGTGTGTGCTTTGCCTGCTTGTAGACCGTGGTTTGCCACGGTATGGGAAGCCTGGTAACTTCTAGGTTCCTAGGTTACCGAAAACCAAAAGTAATTAGTGCTGCAGCCCTGGAAGTGCTACAAAAAATAAGAGGGCATTCAGTGAACTGCAGACCAAGCATGAATGTGACAGAAAGCATAGATCAGTTGACAGTGTAGGACTTCCTTATATTTTTATTTATGTCTCAGGAAATGCCAAACTTTGCTCATTAGGCCAGAAGGACAGTCAAGTAATCAATGAACAAATTTTTTTTTTTTTGAGACAGGGTCTTGCTTTGTAATTTAGGCTGATCCTGAGCTCACTGTGTAGCCCAGGCAAGCCTGGAACTCAGCAATCCTCCTGTCTCTGCCTCCCGAATGCTGGGATTACAGGCATGAGCCACCACGCCAAGCACTGTGGTATGTGGTATGGATTGCTGGTGGGCGTGAGTCTCCACAACCAGCATTGTATGTGGTTACTGGGGATCGAACTCAGGACCTTGTGCTTGCAAAGCAGGCGCCAGAACCACTGTGCTAAATCTCTGGCCCTCAATGATCAAATTTAATCTTGTACTTGTTCCAAACTTACTTCTGAGAAGACATTTCATTATATTAAAATAACCTGTAAAACCTCTTTGTTTCTCTTATCCAGGGATTTTATGGTCAGTGTTTTGGTGCAGAATTTGTAGAAGTGATAAAAGACTCTGCTCCTGTGGACAAAACCAAGTTGGATCCTAACAAGGTATGGAGAAAATCTGCTGAAAGTGACCATCGGAGTCTGAATTCCCTGTTCTGGCCGAAGTGACCTCCTTCACCAGAACTCTACAACTCATTTAAATGCTACCAGACATCTTTATCAAGGGTTCAACTACTGGTTGTTTAAGTCTTAAAACATACTAAAAGAAAGAACAGGGCCAGAGGTTTAGCTCAGTGGTTCCAGCTCCTGCCTACCAAGCACAAGGTCCTTGGTTCGATCCTAGGTAACGCATACCACAATGCTGGTGTGGTGGCTCACGCCTGTAATCCCAGCACTCAGAAGGCAGGGGCAGGAGAAATGTTGAGTTTGAGGCTTGCCTGGGCTACGTAGTGAGCTCAGGGCCAGGCTGAACTACAAAGCGAGACCCTGTCTCAAAAAAAAATAAGTAAGAAAGAAAGAAAGACCAAAAAGAACCTAGCATGTATCTGGCACTACATTAGACTTATGTACATCAATTCATCCTCTGATAGGTTTTAGATATAGGGTTTTTTTTCCTGTTTTGCAAATTAGGACACTGAGATGCAGAAAAGTTGAGCAACTTTCCAAGATCATACAAAGGACAGAATTAGCTAGTAATTCCAGTGAAGCATCTTTCCTCCCCAGGCCTATACTCTTTAATCACTACTCTTAATTGTCCATCTGTAAAATCTTTAAGCTCTCAATTTACAACATGTTTTAGGCCAGGGATTTAGCTCACTTGTTGGGGCGTCTGCCTTGCAAGTGCAAAATCTCGAGTTCAGTCCCTGGAAACCACATACCACAGTGCCAGGCATGGTAAACTCATGCCTGCAATTCCAGCACTTGAGAGGCAGAGACAGGAGGATTGCTGAGTTCCAGGCTTGCCTGGGCTCCATAGTGAGCTCAGGACCAGCCTGAACTACAAAGCAAGACCCTGTCTCAAAAAAAAAAAAATGTTTTACAGTATCAGGCTTAGGCATGGTGGTATACATCGGTAATCCCAGCACTCAGAAGGCTGAGGCAGAAGGCTTGACACAAGTTCAAGGGCAGGCTGGGATACGTAGTAAATTCAAGGCCATCCTGAGTTACTTAACAAGACTCTGTCTCAAAAATAAAAAAAAAGTTTAAAAAATTTTTCAAATGCCATTTTCTCACAACAGTATTTAGTGGTGCCCTTTTGTAGGCTGCCCACATTCCTTTCAGCCAAATGTAGGACAGAGGAGGAAGGACCAGAAGGACATGGGCTTCAGTTTTCTCAGTCCCCCCCCCTCAGGATGTGTTCTGTCTCGTCCCCAGCTGGGGGCTCTGCGGACCACCAGAGAGACCAGACTTAGCCCTCGACTCTGTGCCAAGCTCCGCATGTCCAAGGCTCAGTCCCCCGGAACACTGCTACGGCATCAGACGCCAGGCTCGGGAGGGACTCCCAGGCCACCGTCCTTGAACCAGCTGGCTGCAAATATAGGAGTTCCCACCATACCTGTCAGGTTAAATAATTTACTAGAATGACTCACAGAACTCAGAAACGTATTGCACTTCTGATGACATGTATACAATGAGTGATATGCATAGGCAAGTTTAGGAAGGGGCACAACAGACCCGAGCCCTCCGTGTAGAATCCATGCTTGTCCCCCTCCAGCCCATCAGTGTGTTTACAGCTAGGAAGTTCCTCCAAGCCTCAGAGCACCTGGAGTTTTTAGTTAGGATTTTAATTTGCAGGCATAATTGATTGAATCAGTGGCCATTTAATAAACACATTCAGCCCTCTGGCTTCTCCTGTCAGACTGGCCCTAAGTTCCATCCTTTTAATCACATGATTGGTCTCCTTGTTGACCACCTGAAGCTATCTGGGGCCCCCTGGGAGTTGTCTCAGCATAACAAAGTTCAGCTTGGGAAATCCTAAGCATTTTTAAAACTCTATGCCCTCAAACAGGGACAGGAAGCTGTCTGCTCAGTCTGCTTCACAGATGGTTACAGGATGATGTTCTAGACTGCTGGAAATAACATCAGTGCCAGGTATTAGTAAGGGCAAAGGACAGAGGGACCGTTCACCATCTGACAGGCCTGTAAAATGAAAAATCCTAACTCTTTCCCCCACCCCCAGATATTACGAAGATGATGCACATAGGGAGGAACTGGCCAAATTTAAGAGTTTATTTTCCTGCATTTCGGAACACTTGCTCAGTGAAGACATATTCTCTAGGCTAGGCTCAGAAGCAACAACTCTAGTGAAGTTGATGAAGTCTCAGACAGAAGCATCTGAGCTCTCAGGAAGCTGGCTGCGTTCCCACAGAGACCCACGCACTCCTCGCACAAGCCGTGCAGTCCTGTGACGTCCCTGACGCCAGGAGCACTTCTCCCCTTAAAGTTCTCCACACTAGCCAGATGTGGTGGCTCAAACCTGTCATCCCAGCACTCTGGAGGCAGAGGCAGGAGGATTGCTGAGTTCAAGGCTTGCCTGGGCTACATAGTGAGCTCAGGGCCAGCCTGAACTACAAAGCGAGACCCTGTCTCAAAAAAAAAAAAAAAAATTCTCCGCACTGCGTGTGAGAACTCAGAATGGGAGTCTGAGCCCACGATTACAGCCAGATTTCATGTTATCAAGTAGTGATTATGTTTCAAGCCCAGCAGCACCACCCACCCGGCCCTCTGGGTGTGTGTCCAGAGCTGGGCTAAGAGCTGCCATTCTTCTTTATTATCGTTTGAAAGAGTCCTCTTCCCCATGAACTACCCTTTGCCAGTGCATGTATGTGTGCATGTTTAAGTGTTTAAGTGAGGCACATGCAGCAAAATTCAGGGGCTTAGTGTTGAGCCCTGTGAGTGTTTTTTTGTTTTTTGTTTTTGTTTTTTTTTTTGATGCAGGGTCTCGCTTTATAGTTCAGGCTGGCCCTGAGCTCACTATGTAGCCCTGGCAAGCCTCGAACTCAGCAATCTTCCTGCCTTTGCCTCCCGAGTGCTACGATTACAGGCGTGAGCCACCACGCCCAGCACTGTGGTATATGGTATTGATTGCTGATGGACGTGAGTCACCATGCCCAGCATTGTATGTGGTTTTCGGGATCGAACTGAGGACCTTGCACTTGGGAGGCAGGCGCCGGAACCACTGAGCTAAATCTCCGGCCCGAGCCCTGTGAGTTTTGACAGATGCATGTGGCTGCCACTGAGGCCCAGACAGGGAAGGGCCCCTCGCTCTGCGGTATCTCCCCACGCCCTGTGAGCCCCCAGGCACTGGTCTGGTTCTCTTCTGAGGGTTATCCTTGTCCAGAGAGCACAAACACAGGGTCATTTAGTAAGTAACAGACCGGTACAGCTTCCGAGGCTGGCTTCTTTTACTTAGCATAACCCACCTGAGATTTACTCTTGTTTAGAAATGTGTTCCTTTGACAGCTGAGTAGCATTCTGTTGTGTGACTACAGCGCCATTTATTTAGCCTGTCCCCATTTGAGGGATATTCGACTTGTTGCTGATTTTGTCTGTCCCTCATAATGTTTCTGCGTGAGCATAAGTGCACATGTAGGGGCAGAGTTGCCTGATTGTAGGTCCCTGTTGTTTAACTGTGTAAGAAGCTGTTAACTTGTAAGACGTGGCTGTGCAGTTTGCACATCCATACCCTGTGTGGAAGTTTGGCTGCTCAGCGTCTTCCCAGCACTTGGTATTGATCATTGACGTGTAAGTGTGTCCTGGTGACGCTGAAAAGGAAAGTTCACCTCTGCAGTAGCAACCTCCCTTTCTCTCCCTGCAGTCCAGAGGAGGGTGGTGAGTTTGAATCCTCCCACCTCACGGCTGGGGGAGGAGCTGTGGTGCTGCGGCCCAGCACACCTCTCCCCTGCGCTGTGCACCTTGCTTGCAGTGTGGCTCATCGTCTGCTTACCCCGCCTCCCCCCCAGGCCTACATTCAGATCACATTTGTGGAGCCCTACTTTGATGAGTACGAGATGAAAGACAGGGTAACCTACTTTGAGAAGAATTTCAACCTGCGGAGGTTCATGTATACCACCCCCTTCACCCTGGAGGGGCGGCCCCGGGGAGAGCTGCACGAGCAGTACCGCAGGAACACCGTGCTGACCACCATGCACGCCTTCCCCTACATCAAGACCCGGATCAGCGTCATCCAGAAGGACGAGGTGAGGGCCCGGAGCGGGGTGGGGCCGGGTGGCCTGCAGGGCAACAGCAGACCGCTCCCTCGTGGCAAAATGGAGCGAAACATAAAGGTGCTTGGGCGAGCTGCGTGGGAGAGCCCTTGCCTGGAACTGTGACATTCTGGGCTCTGTCGGCACCACCCGCGAGAGACCTGGGATATTATTTCAAAGCCATCCTCTTATGCCTGTGGTGCCAGGGAACACCTCTTAATCAGCTGCCCGAATGTTTATAGCACCATGTCATATGAAATATTTAACACTTTAAAGTCATAGCTCTAGTACAAATGTTTATATATTTAATTTTAGCACTTATTACCACTTTTTGTGTGTAGAGGATTAGGGATTGAACCCAGGATCTCATGCAAACTCTCTACCACTGAGCTACATCCTTGGCCTTTTTTCTTAATTTCTGAGACTGAGTCTCACTAAGTTGTCCAAGCTAGGCTTGAACTTGTGATCCTGCTACCTCAGCCTCCTGAGTCAGTGGGATCGTAGGCATGTGCCACGACACCCAGGCTTATTTCTATTATAATTATAAACTTACGTAAAAGGTATGTCTGGTTGGCACTCTGTGTCCTCAGGTTCACATTCATGAAGTTGACCAGTAGGTACTGAAATATTTGGAGAAAAAATTGCATTCTACTGAGCATACATGAACGTCTTTTTTCTTGTTGGTAGTCCCTTAACAATTCGGCGTAACAGCCGCTCACATAGTACTTGCACTGTGGTAGATATTAAAAGTAATCTAGAGATGATTTAAAGTATAAAGGATGTGCAGATGCCACACCACTTTGTATAAAGGACTTGAGAACCCTTGGATTTGGTATTTTCAGTGGGATCATAGTACCAGTCCCCCATGGGTACAGAGTGATGAGTGTATTTAAATGTTAGAGTTAAAAGCTCATAGGCAATGCAGGTATAGTTAGGCTTTTTCTTTTTTTTTTTTTTTTTGAGACAGGGTCTCGCTTTGTAGTTGAGGCTGTCCCTCAGCTCACTATGTAGCCCAGGCAAGCCTTGAACTCAGCAATCCTCCTCTCTGCCTCCCGAGTGCTGGGATTACAGGCGTGAGCCACCACACCCGGCCAGTTGGGCTTTTAATTACCAGAGGCAAGAAACACACAGAAGCAGCCCGCTGGGGTGATGATGTGCGTTAGTGAAGTGGACCATTTAGATTCTAGTTCCAGTTTCCTGCTATGACCATACAAGGCCCCTCCCCTGTCTCTGATTCTTCGTCTATATGCAGTCAGGAAAGACCTCTGTGACTTTTAGCCCATGTTCATAGGACTGCTCAAGAAAGTCTCTTGAACCACAGAATCATTTGAAACTATGCATGCCATAAACATTTTTCTTTAAAACACCCACTTATGCCTTTATATGTCATCCCTTTACACAGGGCCACCACAGCCTTCTCTGTGGGTTATAGGTTACTGATCTGTCTTATATAAACCTCAACAATAATGCATTGTCCACAATTTTCAGTTCTCCTTTCTATAAAGACAAGTGAGACCTTAAAGGTCCTTATTAAACAGTAGGAGAAGACTTGGGATTTTATGACCCACCCCCAGCCATATACAGTTGTCTTGTGCACACCTAATATAAGAGGAATTTTTACAGCAACTTGCTTTCATCATGTCTTGCCCAAGCATTCGACTTGGTTTTCATAGAAACAACTTTTTTCTCTCCACACCCATAATTCACCAGTTTGTGCATTATTTAATTAGATTAGATCATTAAAATAACAAGTATAACAGGCATATTCAGGTTAGTGAACAATCAAGGCCTTGTGAATATCCACTTCATCGGGCAGGACGAGCGGGCTGGCTGAGCAGGATGCTCTCCTGGGGACAGGATTCTCAGGGACAGCACAGGGAGCCTGCCTGGACTTACTTGGTCCCGAGGAGGTTGTTGTAAATGGCATCTACTATTTCTTATAGTTTTGGACTTGTGAGTACTAGGACATTCTAGGTGCAGCACAGCAATAAACTCATTGTCCCGAAAGCATTCTTATAACGTAGCCACCTTAGCAGTGGTGAGCCCCCGTTCATGAACTTTGCAGACTGCACTGAAGGAGAAACGAGTTAAATTTCCCCATCCAGTCAACAGTGAACCTAACCACTGGGTTTGATTTGGTTCTCTTTCAATTCAATTTCCAAAATCATGTAAAGAGTAAAGTTCGTGAACCGAGGCACCACTCTAATTGCCCAGGAACTAAGTGTATTTCTAGTTTGGGCAGCATATGAGAGTACTGCAGATGGGATGGCTTAAACCATGGAAATGTACTGTCACACAGTTCTTGAGGCTGAAGTCTACATTTAGGGTGTTAGTAGGACCGTGGCTTCTGAGGAGGGAATTGGTTCCAGGTCTCTCTCCTTGATGGACAGAAGTCTTCTCCCTCTACTCACACCATCTTTCCCCTGTATGTACTGGTGTTCAGATTTCCTCTTTGTACAAAGACACTAATTATATGAGTGAGGATCCACCCTAAATAACTTAGGTTAACTTGAAAACCTTATTCAAGACCAGCCCATTCAGTGGAACCTAACCTTAGAGATCTCCCTTTCACTGTACAGGATAGGAATACTGTTTAAGGAATAAATGGTAAATGCATGTGAACTGCCCAGAACATGTAAGTACTCAAAAGTTAGTAGGGTCATTCCTTTTTCTTACCCTTTTTGGAGTATTTTTAAATTATTCCGACAGTCTTTTCTTAGATACTCTTTAAATCCAGCTGCCCCCTCCATCATAACTCCAGGCTTTTCCATAGCTTCTGAGTGCAGATGGTGATTTCCCTGCTTTTTATGTCTTCTGTTCAGTTTGTTTTGACTCCAATTGAAGTTGCCATTGAAGATATGAAGAAGAAGACCCTGCAGTTAGCAGTGGCCGTTAACCAGGAGCCCCCTGATGCGAAGATGCTTCAGATGGTGCTGCAAGGCTCCGTGGGAGCCACTGTCAATCAGGTAACCAGAACCAGCCAGTCCCGGCCTTTCTGGTTCTGAGGACTTTCACTGCCACGTCTACACCCTCCTTCTCAGGGCTTGACGAAGCATTTGACCCACATACAGTGTTCCTAAACTTAGCCTCTATGTTTGCACGGCTCAGAAGACTTCAGGAGGCCTCCCTTGGCCTAACAGCCTGAGGTAGAAAAGAAATCCTAGAGGTGCATGGACGAGATTTAAGGAGGACCTTTTTCTTGGAGGGGTCTTCACTCTGCGCATGGCAGCATGACCCAGGACACAGGTCCTGCTGAAGAGCACTCCATCAGGGCCAGTGTAGGCAGAGCTGTTGCGGGGCTTGAAACTAAGCTAAGAAAGCCTGTAGGAGAGGGAAAGGCCCAGACCTGCACCTCCTGGGCTAGTCACCAAATGTACCCCATTTATAAAAGCCTCAGCAGCTGGAATGGTTTGGCTCCCGGCTCCTTGGACCATTTCAGGCCAGTTTGGATTTTCTTAGACCTTATTAGATTCTGAGCTCAGCACGGAACCCAGCCTCCCCCAGAGCATGATGCTCGTCTGGTTCTCTGCCCAGCGAGCCACCTTAGTATCAGCTTTAGCCCGTCCATATTCAAAAAATCATTAAGCACCTTGAGTCCTTCTGCTGTCAGCACATCCTCCAGTGAGACCTGCTGCAAAAATTCTGGGTCCACACAACGTCAAGAGAGCAGAAACAGTGAGAGAAGTGACTTTTATATTTCCAGGATCAGAAAAAAATTAGGAAGCTTTAGCTTTTGTAAGTTCCGATCCTTCGTTGAGAATAGAAGATGTAGAATTCCATGACCACAGACATAGTTATCTCTGGCGCAGTTACTACGTATACAAAATTGTGTTCATTATGACAACTAGATAATCCCCATTTTTAGGAAGACAACTCAAAGCACGTATCCTCTGAGGCATTTATGTTACCATGATGGATGAAGGAAAACCTATCAGTAGGAGTACTTGATTGAGAAAATACTTTTATACCTGTGAATATTGTCCTAATACTCCAACTCTCTCCTAGGCCATTAGTTTCTTGAGAAGTTCAAAATGTTGACTGACTTGTTTTAGTCAAGCTAACTGAATATTTAAACTAAGAAGCCACTCCAACATTGTCTTCCAAATAATTTAATTTTCTTCCTCACATCAGTATTTTTTAAAACTTTTTCACTAGGGACCATTGGAAGTGGCCCAGGTATTCTTGGCTGAAATTCCAGCTGACCCAAAACTCTATCGACATCACAACAAGCTGAGGTTATGCTTCAAGGAGTTCATAATGCGGTAAGAATGAGAGAGTATGGCAGTGACTCTCTGCTTGGGTCCCCGAACAGCAGCTTCTGTATAATCTGAGAACTTATGAAAGACACTCAGTAGGGATGGGAGTACGGATCAGCAGTGGAGTACTTGCCTAGCATTCCCAGAGTTCTCTCCACAGCAGTGCATGAAGTCCCAGGTCCTTATCAAAGCTACCAGATCCCATACGTCAGGCCCAGCAATCTGTGTTTAACCGACCTGCGGTGATGCTTCTGTACTACCACTAGTAGTGTCTGTCATCACATGTGTGACCCACAGTCATATCATAATCCAGGTATCATCATCACCCTAATTTTATAGGAGAGGAATTGGAGATTAGGAGATGGGTGGTTATTTCCCTGATAGTCACATAGCTAATTAGTAGCAGTGTTGGGTTCCAGGCAGGTCTTGTGACACTAAATTGTCTCCATTTCCATCACTGTGTTGATACTGCACAGGGTCATTAGAGTCCCAGAAACGGTTTGGCATCGATAAGCTTTGTGATTTCCCACATCAGAAGTAGCTTATTTGGAGAAACTTAAGAAGCATTGCCTTACATCAAGAGATAGAGCAAGGTTGTAAAGCTAGGATTTATCACACGTACCCTCCAGAAGATGGTCCCCATGTCGGACAAGCCCCGTCTCTGCTTCTCCGTTCTGCAGTGGTGCTGGTTGCAAGAGCAGCTGGTGCAGCCTGGACAGGAAGTGGGTCTTTTGCCCAAGTTTTTCAGTTGACTGCATGACAGTATATTGCAAGATGGTTCGTACAGACAGTATATTGGGTTTCCTGAGGGCCCAAAAATAGTGAGTGGGAGGGATATGATAGCATGTCACATATAAGAGAGAAGGATTTTCAGGAAAAAAATACCAGTATTCCTTTTTATCTAGACCCTTGGAACAGCATATAAAGTACAGGCACAGCATCATTTGATAGATTGGAGGAAAGGAGGCTAAAAGTGAACGTTTTCTAAATTTAGTGAAAATTTGTCAGGATGCTAGCTAGGGTTGGGTAAGGTCAGAGATGTTCCCTTGCTCCCAGGCTTTGCTAAGAGGTCTGCAACTCGCTGTGTATGAAAGAGACACCTCTGTCCTTTAGGAAGCACAGCTGCGAAAGAATAGGATGTGTGTGTGGCTGTGTGGATGTACGTGTTTGTGTGTGTGCACACACCCAGCTTTCGTGTATTAATGTTTCGATATTTTGTTTCCTGTTTTGATAGGAATTCTCATGTCACAAAAAAGTAGATTTTATTTAATACATAGAACATATTGGTATAATAAAAGGCTAGGAAAATATTTGGGGGGATTTTTTGAACTATTTGTTTTTCTAGTATTTCTTTTCATTTCTGATTCACAGTGGGTAAAACCCGTGAACCTGGCCGTGGCCCAGGCCTCCCTGGACTCTGAGGGGACCCGTGGAGGGTTTAATGAGCACTCTCTGGGCCCCGGTGTGACAGAGCTGTGGGGACGCAGCGGTCTGGGTATGCCTTTGCTCTTCGTGGCAGGACCTACCTTGGCAGGGCTGGATAGCAACACCAGGCAGCAAGTACTAAGAACGCTAAATACGGGATCGCAGGCATAGAAAAGGCAGATGTTACAGGGCAGAGGCCGGGGCAGCTCGGTAGAAAGTGCCCCTCACTGCTTGTCTGGGATACGGGGATAGGAGGAAGGGGTGGTTCACTGGCAAGTGAACCAACAGGACACTCCGAACGTGGAGTCAGGAACGCAGCAGGGTTCTTCTGAATCCAGTAGAGCAGCCAGAACAGCAAGGATCAGAGAGACAGTGATATCTGTAACCACGACTCTGCATAGCATTTAAATGTAAAACAAAGCTTGTTAAGAGAAATGATTTTTGTCTTGCTGAAGAGTTTGCCCAGATTTCCTCTCCTACATCTTGCAATCCAGTAGCTCTCAGGTGGGAGCCTCGGTGACTCCCCCTAGTTAAAGGTGCCTGTAAAATCTCTGCTAACAACGCATTCCTAATGAGCTCCCCAGCCCGGGCAAAGTTACTCCACGGAGAACCAGGGCTGGTAAAACTAGTCCCAGCAAGAGATAAAAAAGAAAGTCGACCTTCCTTTCCATAAAGTTGTTCCTTACACTTGAAGATCTTCTCTTCCTCCCAGGCCTAGATGACATGCAAAACTTCAGTTCCAAGTCAGATTCACCCTTCCAGGCTGATGCCCACAGGGCAGCGGGCCATGGGCACACCTTCCCGGCTCTGTCTGAGTGGCTGCACTGTTCTCAGGCTGTGCCAGGACTATCAGAGTTTCTTCAAATGCACTGTGCTTACACATCACGGAGCAGGGGCTTTTCAAAACGCAGGTTCTGATTTGTTAGGTCGGAGTGGGGCTTGGGCCACTGCGTTTCTAATCAGCTCTCGGGTGCTGCTGCTGCTGCCAGGTGGACCAGCCTGTGGCACAGAGCTCTACGAGGCTGCTTGATTGCCTCTTATGTGCACTTCTTCCCCTGCTAAACATCGCCCCTATTGTCACCTCTTTTGCCTTTGAACCAACTGTAGATGTCACTTCTTCCAGTCAGCAGTCAGCAGATGTTGACTGAGCCCGTGCTTTGTGCCTCTTGTGGGTCGAGACGAAGCCATGGCTACAGAGCCACAGCACTGCTGCCCCCTGTTTCTTCTTTGTGTCAACAGCAATTAACTTCTCTGCTTTGTTTCACAGACATGGAAAGTGTGTGAGATGGTCTATATTTACTAAAATGTATCAACTTATATCATGAAATAGATGAATAAAGGTGTTTAGGTTTTTCTTTAAATAAGTAGTAGGTGAGAAAACTGTCCCTCTTCCTGCGCTGCTTAATTGCATGTAAGTCCAGTCAGGAAGTTAGAGCTGTTCGCTGACTACACTAACTCTTGTCCAGTTGCTTCCTCACTTCGGCAGCAGAAAGGACGCGGTGGAGCGGCTCTCAGGCTCTCCCTTTCGTAAGCCCCAGCCTTTCAGCAGACAGGGCTGGAAGTCCTACGCCCTCAGTCCAGGGCAGCCCTAAGCCCGCTTCTGAGGCTGAGAACTCACAGCAGAGACGCGCCCTGGCCAGGGCCCAACGGCCAGCGCCTTCCCCTCCGCATGGCTTCTGACTCGGCTGTAGGAGAACCAGACACAGAGAGCCCGGCAGGCTGATGGGCTCGCTGCAGCAGGCTCCGCAGCCAGTCCTGCCACGCTCCGATGGCCGCCAGGCTGGAACCTTGGTCCTCTTCTGCCTTTCCCACGGTGGAAAACAAAAAAGCTAAGCTCAGGGCTCAGACGCTGAGAGAGAGAGAGAAGCCACTATCCTGTGTCCCATGTCTCCCCAGAGTATGCAGACCGCTGCAGGCACCATGTTCTCTCTCAGTTTTCCTCTTCCCCAAACTCCCACATCCTTACCAAGACTAAGTGCTTTAAAATGTATTTAGCTTGGAGAAAGCAGTATTCAGGGCTCCACTTGAAGGCCGCCCTGTAGGGAAGTAAGTGTCTCACGTGCACCACAGTCTCTCCCGCACTTACACACTCCTAGTCAGAAAAAGGGGAGGAGAGGTGTGTTGTTTTTTTTGTTTGTTTGTTTTTTGAGACAGGGTCTCGCTTTGTAGTTCAGTCTGGTCCTGAGCTCACTAGGTAGCCCAGGCAAGTCTCGAACTCAGCAATCTTCCTGTCTCTGCCTCCCGAGTTCTGGGATTACAGGCGTGAGCCACCACGCCTGGCGCTGTGGTATGTGGCATTGACTGTTGGTGGGCATGAGTCTCCACGCCCAGCACTGTATGTGGTTTCTGGGGATCGAACTCAGGGCCTTGCGCTTGCGAGGCAGGTGCCAGAACCACTGAGCTAACCTTCCAGCCCAGGAGAGGTGTTTTAAAGCTGGAGTGAGGGTCTGTGAAAAGCAAGAAGGAATCTGCCCACGTGGCCGTGTCCGTAGTGTGGGTAGAAACAAACAGCGGCCGTGTCAAGGGCCGCGTGACCTCGCCGTGCCGGAGACAGCCAGCAGCTCACGCGGAGGCCCGTCGCGAGACAGTGCCGTGTCTGGGGACCTCTTCAACTAGGGGAACAGAAGAAGACGGTGAAGGGTGTTGGGTGCGGTTGTGTCCCCGTGAGTTTAGATGTTGGGGCCCTGATCAGTGTTACAGGGGAGGCTCTGTTCAGAACAGTATTTGCCCTGAAGTTCCACAGCTCTGTGCCCGTTTCCTAAGAGCCATGGTTATTCTGTAGGACGGGAACTTAGTGCATGGTTCTGCTTAGCATATAGATTTATATTACCATAGTGGAAATCAGTTTAATTTTAATAAAAGGACCCAAATGGCAAAAAGAAAGATACACAGAAAATGTAAATAGGGCCAGAGATTTAGCTCAGTGGTTCCGGCGCCTGCCTCGCAAGCGCAAGGTCCTGAGTTCGATCCCAGTAACCACATACAATGTTGGGCGTGGTGACTCACGCCCACCAGCCATCAATACCACATACCACAGTGCCAGGCATGGTGGCTCACGCCTGTCATCCCAGCACTCGGGAGGCAGAGACAGGAGGATTGCTGGGTTGCAGGCTTGCGTGGGCTACATAGTGAACTCATAGCCAGCCTGAACTACAAAGCGAGACCTTGTCTCAAAAAAAAAAAAAAAATACATTGCATTTAAACTCCCTCAAAATATTCTCCCTCACTTCCAACGCTTTTATCCCATCCTTCTCCGCGCTTTCTGAAGCAGTCACAGGGTTTTTTCATGAATCTCCTTAGTGGCACCCCAAGGCTCCCTCAGTGCTCTGAGTCAGTTCAGAGCCTTTACTTTTTATGGTCTTCTTGACTTTGGGGAACAGCCAGAAATCTCATAGTGCCAGGTGTGATGAGTAAGGTAGACGAGGACACACTGTGATGTTTTTATGAGCCTGTCTTTCTGTTAGATGGCACTTGGCAGCAGCACTCACCTTGTTTTTTATCACAAACTTACAAAGGTATTCCCAAAAGGACCTCCAGAACTGCTTCTGAATGGGTAGTTTTTTGTTTGTTTGGTTTTTGTTTTTTTTTCCTGGTACCAGGTATTGAACTCTGGACCTTGCACTTCCCAGGCAGATACAGCACCACTGAGCCACATCGCTGGCCCTCTGCAGGGTAGTTTGTTGTTTTGTTTGTTTGTCTTTTTTGAGACAGGATCTTGCTTTGTAGTTCAGGCTGGCCTTGAGCACACTATGTAGCCAGGTAAGCCCTGAACTCACTAATACTCCTGTCTCTGCCTCCCAAGTGCTGGGATGACAGGCATGAGCCACCATACCCCGGCTGCAGGGTAGTATTTTGAGGGGAATTAATGGTGATGTGTCTTTTAATGTAATAAGTGGTTTTAAACGTTCACCATATATTTTGATCACGTCCAGTATATGTCTTCATAAAACACCCTGTTTATCTGTTGTCCTATAACATACTACCCTAAACTTAATGACTGACACAACAGCGTGGAGCTGTTAAGCAAGAGCCTCTGGGAGTGGCAGGGATCAGCTGGGTGGGTTTTGCTCTGGGTCTTGGCCAGCTGTAGCTGCAGCTGCAGAGTGCCTGGGCCTAAATGCCTTGCCAGCTTCCTCACGGGCAAGTCTGATGTCTCTGCCACAACGATGCCAACACAGGAGCTCCCCATCCCTCTACCTGTCTGTTCCTCCTCTCCTAGGGAGCTGCCGCAGATCATTTCTTTCCACATGATGGTTCGGTCCCCCCATGGCACATGTCTGGGGGGGG
>PVIC010017700.1:0-32434 GCA_004025085.1 Thryonomys swinderianus
AGGCTGGCCCTGAGCTCACTATGGTGCCCAGGCAAGCCGCCGCGAACTCAGCAATCCTCCCGTCTCTGCCTCCCAAGTGCTGGGATTACAGGCGTGAGCCACCACGCCCAGCATTATATGTGGTAACCGGGGATCGAACTCAGGTCCTTACGCTTGCGAGGCAGGCGCCGGAACCACTGAGCTAACCCTCCGGCCCTGACACATATTCTTGATAAAATATTTCTAAAATTTTTCAGCAAATCATACTGTCACATCTGTTGTTTTAAAAGTGATTTAACTTTAAAATATAAACAAAATTATAAACAGCAAACAATTCATTATGTATATATGATTGTTATAAATTTGGATTTTCATCCGGAGTGGTGGTACATGCCTGTAATCACAGCCTTTGGAAGGCTAAAGCAGGAGGAGTTCTGTGAGTTCAAAGCCAACCTGGACTACATAGCAAGTTTGAGACCAGCCTGAATTAGATCAAGAGCCTGTCTCAAAAAATAAATTAAATTAATTAAAATAAAATAAATTAGAATTCTCTTATAACGAGACCAGTCATATTCAGAAATGTGACCATGGTAAATACCTCTACATTGATAAAATTGCAAAATAATCTCTACTTATAGCTTGTAGAGCATTTGTCCCCCATGCATAAGCCCCTAGGTTTTATCTCACACACACACACACACACACAATACTGCCTTAAAAGGACAATTAAGTTGCCTGCATAGAATTTTTTTTTTGGTAGTATAGGAGATTGAAAGCAGGACCTTACAATGAACTATGTTCCTAGCCCTTTTTTATGTTTTATTTTGAAATAAGAGTCTTGCTAATTCACTAAGTTGCCTAGGCTGTGCTCAAACTTGCAAGCCTTCTGCTTTCATTTCTCACAGTGGCCTGTAGAAGTTTTGAGAAACCTATGTAACTTAACATTTTTCCCAGCTGGATTTTCTATTCCCTAGATTCTATGCTTTGTGCAGGAGGAGACATGGTTTAAAATAAAGGAATGAATAGATTTGTTGTCTATGACCATATCACCCAGAACATACCCAATCTCGTCTGTATTTGCTTACTTCTTCCATCTCAATTACCTTTCCCTCTTACATACTAACATTAAACAAGTCTGTCAAAATCTAGTCATGTGGTTAAATTCCCATCAACCTTTAAACTTTATGAAATAAACAATGGAAGAAGTGAGCTAAGTTAATTGTAGTTCCCTCTTTTGCTTCCAAATTTATAGAGCTTGTAAGTTATAAAGTCCAATTTTAAAGAAAAGTCCTAAGTAAAAAATGATATGTAAATATTCTTCATTATAAGGCAACATATTGATACATTTTCACATAGGATGTCCATTATTAGTTCTGCATTACTATTTTCTCTGGAAGACAAAATTATAATCTACAAACTCCTCTGGTGGGGTACAAAATTAGCATGCTATCTTCCACTCAATCAACCAGTATACATTAAGATCCTAGTATTTACTAACCAAGAATAGTATTTATCTGTATACAAGGCTACCACAGTATACTACTGAAAATCATTATATACACTGGAGATTAGTTAGTATTCATCTCTTATGTTACCACATTTATATCAAACTTATGCTACCATAACCTATTAAATCATTTATAATATAGCATGTAGCTTACTTTTATTTGCACATTTGATGAAGTATCTAACCAAACTACTGATTTCTTGCATCCTTTTCTGTCTGGAGGTTTGCGTTGAGGCAGAAACATTCGCTTTTGCAGTTTTCAGACTTTCTGTTTCTTTCTGAATATATCTCTGTAAAAATCTTCAAAAAAAGAATTTTAGAAACTCATTAATGTTTAAATTTTTATAATTTCAAAAGTCCTTTATATTATAACAGAATGCATCTTTTCCTTTTTTCTTTTTTGGTTTTTTGAGACAGGGTCTATGTGGTTAGGCTGGCTTTGAACCTGTGGTCATTCTCTTGCTCAGCCTCCATACCCAGTTTACAAAATACATCTTTTAAACCACATTGTGTTATTCAATATATTATTGAATATAATAAAACAAATAAAAATGAAAGATAAAAATGAAAAGAGTTTAAAAAAAAAACTAGGATAGTATACCTAAAAACTGCATCCCAGTTTAAGTATTTTCCATGTTTGGAATCTGAATGCCTATCTAAATCTTGAACTATTTCTGAATCCCGAATCAAGCGTTTAAAGGTCTCAATTTCTTTCTGAAAATGAAAAACAATCAGATTACTGTGCTACCAATCACATATTTGTTCCAAGGAAAAATTAAATTTAAGCAATTTACTACCCTTCGTTCTGTAGCTCTATCATTTTCCAGTTGCCGGCAACAAATAAGCAGGTTATTAAGTGCAAGACTCATGATTCATCATTTCAGAACACAAATTCTTTCCTGGAAGAAGGAAAAATATATACATATATATATGAATGTATATTATTTTGTTACACTTTTTTTTAGTGCTAGAGATTAAACCCAGGGACATAATATGCATTTGCACTATCACTGAGCTACATTTCCAGACTATATATAACTATTTTATACTATACTGATATAATTATACAACCAAAGGCACTTAACATTCAAAGGCACAAAGAAGTTTCTTAACATTTCCATATTAAAATAAATTTTCTTAGACTGTATCAAAATAATCATCCAACACACAAATACATTCTTTGCATGAACAGGTGAAGTGTGAACAAGGTAAAGTGTGATTATTCTTAAAATCAATCTAATTAAAGCTTATTCAGTGCTTTCCAAAGTGACAATACAGTTTTATATTTCCATTAGAAATGTATGAGATTTCCAGTTCCTGTACAGTCTCACCATTAATCACACGGTATTTTCAGTATTTTTATAAACTAAAAACACTCAGAACCCAATGGATTCGCTGCTGAATTTTACCAGAACTTCAGAGAACTAATGCCATACTCTCAAATTGTCCTATAAAATTTGCTACGAGGGGCTGGGAATTTAGCTCAGTGGTTCCAGCATCTGCCTTGCAAGCACAAGGTCCAGAGTTCGATCCCTCCTACCACATACCACAATGCTGGGGGTGGTGGCTCACGCCTATAAATCCCAGCACTCGGGAGGCAGAGGCAAGAAGATTGCTGTGAGTTCGAGGCTAGACTGGGCTACACAGGGAGCTCAGGGCCAGCCTGAACTACAAACCAAGACCCTGCCTCAAAAAAAAAGGAAAAGAAATTTGCTGCTAAACTCATTGCTTAAAGTCAGCAATAACTTACTACCAAAACTAAACAAAGATACAATGAAAAAAGAAAACTACAGACCAATCTCTTTAATGAACACAGATGCAAAGATTCTCAAGATACAGGCAAACAGAATGCAACAAATCAATTAATAAGAGCATATATCATGATCAAGTTGCCTTCATTCAGGGATGTAAAACTGGTATAAAACATGTAAATCAAAAAAACAAAATACAGCACCACATAAATAGAAAGATAAAAAAAATCATATGATCATCACATTAATAGATGCAGAAAAAGCCTTAGGGAAAATCCAACAACCATTCATGATAAACCATGATGAAAACAGGTACAGAAAGATCTTAGTGCCAACTGATAAAAGTAATTTATGACAAATCCACAGACAACATCATACTAAATAAAGAAAACCCGAAAACATTTCCTCCAAAATCAGGAACACAATGATGTCCATTCTTACCATTCTCACTCATTGTAGTACTTGAAAGTGTAACCAGAGCTACCAGACAAGAAAAGAAAATGTAAACAAACAGGAAAGGAATATGTTGAACTATCTTATTTCTGGATATGATCTTTTACATGTAAGACCAAGAAAACTCTTAGAGGCAGTAAACAAATTCTGTTAAATTGGAGGATACAAAACCATTACACAAAAGTCAAGTGTTCTTGCCCAACAATAATCTATCAAGAAATATGAAAAACAATCCCACACAGGATAGCTTAGAAAAAGTTACAGACCTAGGAATCAACCTAACAAAGGAGAAAAGAAAAACTCCGTAAGAAAAACTTTAATATTCTGAAGAAACCAGAGAATATTAGAAATTGGAAAGACGTCCTTCTATTAGTCAACAGGCAGAATAAGTATTATCATACTGTAATTCATTTTTGGAGATTGGTCTGACTATGCAATTAAGGCTGCCCTTCAATTATGTGGTCCAGACTGACATCAAATTTTTAACAATCCTCCTGTCTCACCCTCCTGACTGCTGAGGTTACAGACATGTCCCACCATGGCCAGCTCAAAATGTAAATTTCTTTAAAGAAAACAAAACATTTCAGTATTACGTACATAAACAGAAACGTTCATTCATTGATACATGCAAACAATAATGTACTTCACTGTGATTGAGTTAATAGGTAGCTACATGAAACAAACTAAATTGACACAAATCCTGTTTTCATGGAGACATATCAAGGTAGAATAGTGACAATAAACTGATAAAGCAGTCCATAATTTCACACTATGATATATGCCTCAAAAGAAAGAAAAATACAACAGAAAGTAAAAGTCATTTTAGATCATCAAGAAATATATCTTGGGGCTGTAGATTTAGCTCAGTGGTTCTGGTGCCTGCCTGGCAAGTGCAAGGTCCTGAGTGTGATGTCCAGTAACCTCATACAACAGTACTGGTGTGGTGACTCACACCCACCAGCAGTCAGTACCACATACCACAATGCCAGGCATGGTGGTTCATGCCTGCAAGCCCAGCACTCAGGAGGCAGAGACTGGAGGGTTGCTTAGTTCAAGGCTCACCTGAGCTACACAGTAAGCCCAGGGCAAGACCCTGTCTCAAAAAAAAAAAAAAGTTAAAATAAAACGTTAAAATAAAAGATCTGAATGAAATGGTGCCATCATAGAAAAAGCTAGAGGACCAACATTTAAGCGAATATAAGTAGCATTACCAAGAGATTCTAAGGCAGAAAAGAATGTGATATGTTGTAGAAACTAAAAGGCAGCCAGAAAAACTAAGCAGTTAAATAGTAACCATATAAAGATAAACCGGTTTAGATATCAATTCAGACTAAGTTCCACTCCCAATATTCAAATGAAAAACTGATTTTTTAAGTAACAGTCTCTGAACTGACAAATCAATGTGTTCCTTTTGTGATTTCACACAAGCTGATCTTTTTACAGCATTTGATGACTACGTCCCCATTTTCTTAAATCTGCCCTTAAAATGCCATTCCTGTCTCATGGTTGAGTGTGAGGTTTTTTGGGGGTTTTTTTGTTTTGTTTTGTTTTGAGACAGGGTCTCGCTTTGTAGTTCAGGCTGGCCCTGAGCTCACTATGTAGCCCAGCATTGCAAGTGGTTACCGGGGATTGAACTCAGGACCTTGCGCTTGAGAGGCAGGTGCTGGGACCACTGAGCTAAACCTCCGGCCAGAGTGTGAGCTTTGTAGTTAGAGTGTACTGGTTCAACTTCTACGCAATTTCTCAAAATTTAACTGTCTCCAAACCTGCTTCTCAGCAATAAAATGAACTAAAACTACCTACCTCAAAGAATTATAAGAACTCACATATATATGTTTAATATAGTCTCAAATACAGCAAATATTCAGTGTTAACAATAGTCATATTCCCTTTCCATATGCCTGTTTTCAGAATCTTTTTATTATTTATGGTGGGGCTGGGGACCAAACCCAAAGCTTTGTGCATGACAAACAAGCACTGAAGCACTAAACTAACCCCCAGCCTTTAAAAACACTTTATTTTGGTACACAGTCTAAATTGCCCAGGCTGGCTTTTTTTTCGGGTACTGGGCACCACTGAACCCAGTGCAGTCAATATGAGTTAAATCCACACAGCAGTTTATTTTGACACAGGATCTCATTGAACCACTAACTTTCTGAACCTGGACTCCAACTTGTGATCCTCCTGCCTGAGGCTCTTATGAGCAGTGGGATTACTGGCCTGTGCAACCACCCTTGGGTTTATAAACCCTCACTGACAGACAGTTCCACTCACACCTGAAAGAAAATTTCTCCTTGCTCTCAATCATTCCTAGCTACAAATTGCTGAACCCCCCCCCCCATCTATCTTATTCAATGCCAGACCTTGCTCCTGAGCTTCAGGAACTTCCTATACTTCTGTACCTTTACATGTATGTACTTTTCCTCCTGTCCTGAAGGCTCCTATCCTGCAGAGCAATTGCGAAACTGTTAGGATTCTCCAAGGTTGAATTTCCACAGAACCTGTCACCCTCCACCAGCCCGGTTCTCTTCTCTCTCATATTACGGTATCACCTCGACTTGTAGTTGTCTCTCTACTCTTCTGTACCTCTGGAGAAAAGATGGCAACTAAGGCGCAAGAGCTTTCATCACAGCTGAGCATTGTAACTTATTTTCAGAAGACAGAGGGCACACAGCTGACAACCAGAACTCAATGCTGGTGATTTCACAGCCCGTGCTACTAATCACGAGGCTGTAGTACGAATCTCAAAAAAATGGCAGGAAACTGAGCGTTAATTACGAGAAAAAAAATCATAGGTCACCTATATAAATCTGAACCTTAAGGCGACAAGAAAATGGGACGCGTAGAAAGGAAGTTTAATTCTGGGCTAAGTTCGGCAGGGCCTCAGTGCTAGGCCGCTCCAGGAGTGCCTGAGCCTGCATTTAGACAGGGGCGAGAACAGACTAGACAAATACGAATTTTCCCTCACAGAATCCACTACTCCAGAATTGTGATGGCCTAAGTGATACCTGGAGGCGGCGGTGGCTATGGCACAATTCCGCGCTCCCCTCACCTCCGGGAGCCACAGCTTCTGCGCCCCGTTATCCACGCTCTTCCTCCCGCTTCCGGCTCAAATATAACGTGACCGGGTAGCGCGTTTCTTCAGAGGACGTCAAACTAAGCGGCAGAGCGCGAACTGCCCATGCGCACAAAAATCACGCGCTCTTTGCTCAAAACACTCGCTCTCCCAAAACATTCGCCCGGGTCTGAGAAAATGCGCCTGCGCACTGACCGCCAATAGTGAGCGCCTCTGAGTTTTCGGCTTGCCCTTAGGCGGCGCGCAGGCCCCCTGGCCGATCGCCTCTGCAGCCCCACCCCTCCAAATTTGAGGTCGGAAATGACGACAGACCAGAGGAGCTCGGAGGCGGGTTTCATTTCGGCGCCTTTCTTTCTCTCGCGCAAGCGATTGGTTGGCACCGAGCGAAAGAGGCGGGACAAATTGCCGCGGGTTCAGTACCGCCACTGGAACCGGGAGATGCGGCGCAGAAGCTGCCGCTGTTTGCTAATACCTGAGTCTCATCTCGTACTGTGCTTCGCCCTGCGTCTGGGATCATGTTGTTACCCTCGGACGTGGCCCGGCTGGTGTTGGGTAAGCGCGGACGCGACGGAGAGAGTTACTGAGCTAGGCTAAGCGGGACTGGTGGACCTTTGCGGCCAAAGGTTTTTCTAGGTCGGATGGGTTTTGGGGGGTTTGCCTCCGTGCTTACAAGTTGAGGCCGTCGTTGATTTTCGTCCCTTGGAGGCGCTTGGCAGCTTAAGCCTCTTCGTAAGTGGATGCTGCTGGCTTCAGGGTGCGTGGTGAGGGAAGAGCTGAGGAGAAGCTCGGGCTGCAACAACACCGAGGGCCTGGATTCGCAGGTGCTCAGGCCTTCCCACTTTATTGGAATCCCTGAAAGAATTGGCTACGTGACCGAAGGGGTGCGTTTTCTTCAACCTTTCGCTTTGCAGAACTAGGACTAAATTAAGACTTTCTCAGCTTGGTAGAAAGACCTTCCTGACGCCCTTCTGGTAACCCGGGCTTAGAACTACGAATCTGGGACAGCTGCTTTCTCCATACTTTGAAATGCGTCGTCTAGTGAAAGGCCGGTTGCATATTTTTTAAACAACAGTTAATTCCAATTCCTTTAACAAGCAAAACTTTCAGATAGAATGCCTTCTAGTTACACATTTTCCCACCCTAGTTTTTCCTCTATTTGAAAAGGGTTAGTTTGTTAGCTGCTTGTGTGTCAGTGTATTGTCTGTGTAGGAGATGTTTTTGTTATTATTTGTCCGCTTAAAGAATATTAGGATTGTATTGCTGGGAAGTGAGAGCAACGTAAAACTCAAAACTCGAGCTAGTGATTTACAAACATCATGAGACTTAAAGTAAATGGTAAACATCTGTGATGAAACCTCTCGTGGTATCTTTCCAGAACTAACGGTTAATTAGTACCATTCTTGTTCAAAAACACATTTGTTTTATGACTTCAAAACACCTAGCACTGCCCCAAAAAACTTGGTCTTTGTGTAGGGCTCTTGATATGTATGTTTTCGCAAGAAATTTTCGAAGAAAATTGTTCCCTCAATCACTTTTGGAGAATTAATGACTGAAGCCTGAACTCTTTTAATGTTGAATTTTTTCTGCGTAGATTTAGGCTAAATCTATACCTATATTTAAAAACTGGCTGTTGTAATAGGTGTATCTACTGGGCTTATGTGTAAGCAAGCAAAAGGTAAACTTAATGGTATACACTGACCGACCTTTTTTCCTCTGTAAGTTATTTGCATAAGAATGTTGCCTTTTAACAGGTGATCCAATTAAGTTTAAATTATCATAGCCTTAAAAATGATTTCTCAGCCTCATCATTATTGACATTTTGGAGTAATTGTTGGGAAAGTTTTGTGTCAAATTTGGGGGCTGTTTGATAACGTCTTTGATCTCTGACCTTCAGGTACCAGCCTACCTTAACCCCTGCCCAGTTGTGAGGAAGAAAATATCTCCAAATTTGTCAGTACAATCTATGTTCCTTGGAGAGCAAAATCACCAGTGGTTAAAGAAAAGTTAAAGCTATATTACTTTGTAATTGGGATAATTCACATAAAATTGTAATTTTTCTCCTTAAGCTATTCTGCTTGACTTCCTACTTTTAATGCATTAAAAACTCCAGCATCATTGCTCTTTCGTTTTTAATCCTGAAGATTTTTTCGTTTGCATTCCACTTTGGCTGACACAAATCTGGCAGAATGCTGTCTGTTAGTTCTGTTTTGGACTTTGGTTGTGGCCTTCCATATAGTCTTCTTGTAATTTACTGTAGTTGTGAAGTATGTATTTATATGTTCTACCACACATATGTTCTAAAAGTTGAAACCGCATTTGAATATAGGAAAAAGCAAAGGTTGAGGCCTCAAGAGATAGCTCAGTTACAGAACACCTGCCTAATACTTTGTGTGAGGGTCTGTGTTCAATCCCCAAAGCAGCAAATAAAACAAAACTTTTTTTTTTTTTTTGAGACAGGGTCTCCCTTTGTAGTTCAGGCTGGCTCTGAGCTCACTATGTAGCCTAGGCAAGCCTCAAACTCAGCAATCCTCCTGTCTCTGCCTCCCGAGTGTTGGGATTACAGGCAAGAGCCACCACGCCCGGCACTGTGGTATGTGGTATTGATTGCTGGTGGGCGTGAGTCACCACGCCCAGCATTCTATGTGGTTACCTATTGAATTGAGGACCTTGCACTGGAACCACTGAGCTAAATCTCCAGCCCAACAAAACAATTTTTAAAGCAAATCCTACCCCATTTACTGCTGTTGATTTGGCCCTTTGGTATTACATATCTTTCATACCTGCATTATGTGTTTATCTTTTTTTTTTTTTTTTTGAGATAGGGTCTCCCTTTGTAGTTCAGGCTGGCCCAGAGCTCTGGAATTCAGCAATCCTCCTGTCTCTGTCTCCCGAGTGCTGGGATTACAGGTGTGAGCCACCACGCCCGGCACTGTTGGTATGTGGTATTGATGGTTGGTGGGTGTGAGTCACCACGCCCAGCATTGTATGGTTACCAGGATGGAACTCAGGACCTTATGCTTGCAAGGCAGGTGCCGGAACCACTGAACTAAATCTCCGGCCCTATGTGTATATCTTGTATCAATGATTTTAATTGCTGGCTTTTCTTTTGTGATTCCCCTCACCAACTTCAGCCCTTCTCGTGAGTTGATTTGGATGCCTAATATGTTCCAAAAACTTCCAGTTTCTATAGAAAAGTAAACTCTCTTCAGCATTCATGCAATTAGGATTTAAATCCTTAAACATACACACCAAAATACTTTCCTAAACTTGATGTCACATTGTCTACTGCCATATGTCACCCTTCCACAAGTCAGTTATTCTTGAAAGTTTCACTTAGTTGTACTACTTCACTTCCCACTTTTTCATCAGAATCCTGTACTCTGACTTTTGTACCTCATTACACTTAACCCTTTGCTACTTAACTGTAACAAGCTGTTCATGGAATTTTTTCTTAAGAGTAGGAAAAATTTATTAAGAGAAAGATAGTTTCTGTCTGAGAGAGACAGAAGGGGTACTGGAAAGTGGGTTGCCCACCTATTGTGCTTTTCAAAGGTGATTTATTGAACAAAACTGCGATGAGGTGGATTCAAGATGAGACAAAAAAACTGTAAGACCCAGTGGAAAATTACAAGGTGGGACAAAACCATGGTAAACCAATAAGATTACAAGTACAGGGCCAGAGGGTTAGCTCAGTGGTTCCGGCGCCTGCCTCGAAAGCGCAAGGACCTGAGTTTGATCCCCAGTTACCACATATAATGCTGGCGTGGAGACACGCCCACCAACAATCAACACCGCATACCACAATGTCGTGTGTGGTGGCTCACGCCTGTAATCCCAGCACTCGGGAGGCAGAGACGGGAGGATTGCTGAGTTCGTGGCAGCTTGCCTGGGCACCATAGTGAGCTCAGGGCCAGCCTGAACTACAAAGCGAGACCCTGTCTCCAAAAAGCAAAAAAAAAAAAAAAAAAAAGATTACAAGTACAGTCATTCAGGTAATATTGGTTAAATGGGAATCAAATGGGAAAACAAGTCATGTACAGGGAATGTCCAGAAAGGAAGTGGAAGAGGGAGATTGATGTCCATTTAGAATTGATGATGGAATTTTTGAAAATACTGCATCTATATCAAAGTGTTTTTTATTGCCACTGGGCCACCAGTTTGGTTTTTATCAGTATGTTTTGGTTTTATCAGTATGCAAGGTGCTGCTCTAAGGAACTGATACTACTTGCTTCTCCTGCTTGATCCTATCTTCTTAATTTTTGCCCTATGCTGCATATATTCCAAACTACTTAGTTTCTCCAAATATTATGTATTCTGCCTCTTCTTATCTCCCTAATATAGTACATTTGCATTCAAGATTATTGTCAGGCATGATCTCCAAAAATGTTTTCTAGCATTTATGCTTAGTACTTTCTCTAGTTTCTTGGTTATAGTTTTCCTTTTGGGGATAGTAAGTTACTGATAACAGAATATGCCACTTCTAAATACATAATTCTGTGTCATAAGTATGTTCATACTGTTGTGCAGCCATCCCCACTATTTACCAGTAGAACTTTTTCATTTTTCTCCAAACTGAAACTTAATTTGTCTTAGTATTTTTAATCTCAGATTGATATTTGAGCTTCAAGAGTTCTGGAAGCCTTCAAAGTTATCTATAAATTTGCGTGCAGATGGGATAACTGGGTGAAGGATCCAGAATTTTCAATTCCCTGAAAAGGTTTGTTACTTTCTGAATGAATTAGCATCCATTAAGAAAAAGCAGAAATAGTTGTGGGTGGATTTTAGGGGAGAATTGTTTATATTGGTGATAGGTAAGCTAAGAAGCCAAAACAGCTCACATGAGTCAGTTTACAGGGTTGGGACTGCAAAAAATGACAGCAGTAATCAGAAGCACAGGGAAAGATAAAGCAACTTCATAGAAGATGGAGGTAGACTCATCTGATAAGGGAACTATAGTTATAGAAATTCTACCAAAGGGTAAGGGAGTTGAAGCAGAAATCATAGTCTTCCTACTGCCCACCAATCTCCCACCAGTTCTTCCCATTTAGTAAATCCTGCCAGAAGCTAGCTTTTATGCAAGCATGGGAAACCTTGCCTCTGATGTGAGACTTGCTGTTGTACACTGGAGAACAGAGGAAGAACAGATTTGGGAGCAAACAGCCCCTGGTTCTAGTCACTTTTAGTATTATTAAGACATAGATATTAAACAGTTACAAAAGAGTAACTAGTCTTGACGTTCCCTATTGAACATTACAACTTTTAGTGATCTTTACTCATTTTTAAAAATATATTTCTTCTTCTCTTTTTTTGGAGACAGGGTCTTACTTTGTAGTTCAGGCTGGCCTTGAATTCACAGCCAACCTCCTGCCTCTGCCTCCTGAGTGTTAGAATTACAGGTGTGAGCCATCATCCCTGGCATTGTGTGTGGTACCTAGGTCAAACTCAGGCCTTGCTCTTGCTAGGCAGACAACAGAATCACTGAGCTAAATCCCCAGCCTTCCCACTGTTTTTTCTATTTTATCTCTCTCTGTTCTCTGAATGACTTGTGCTACATCCAAATTTGACATGTTCTCCAAATAAGCTCTCTAAATACACTTCTGTCAGCCTCATTGGGATTTTTACCCATTCTTTAGCATGGACCTCATCCTTGAGAAATTACATAATTTCTCCTAAGCCTGGTAGTCATTTCTCTAGCCCCATCTTTTACCACTTTTGCTTGGTAGGCCATTATTTGTATATAAACCTCTGGCTTCGTATAGGTCATAACATTTATAGATTGATACCTTATCTCTGTTGTTTGGAGAACTAGTGGTGTAAAGTACTGAAAATTAAGCCTTTCAAAGAATTATATTTTTCAAGGACATTAAGCCACCAGTATTCTTGATGAATTAATAGCATATGTGAAAGATATTTTCACAGGATTATGGTCTCTTGCTTTCTTCAGGCTTTCCAGCCCCACCCCACCCCCACACCTTGCTACTGGGAATTGAACCCAGGGTACCGTACCACTGAGCTATATCCCCAGCCTATTATATTACTTAGTTTGAGAGAGTCTCACTAAGTTCTCATGGCCCAATTCAGAATGCTGATGTACAACCATGCACTGGTGCATCTGGCTCAGGGTCTTCTTTTTATCTTCCCCTCTTTACAAAGTAGAGAGGTCAAACTCTTGGCATCCCAATTCTTAAAATTTAAATTTTTTGTTGTTTGTTTTCTTTGAGACAGGGTCTTCTATGTAGTTGGGGCTGGCCTCATACTCACTATATAGTTCAGGCTATCCTCAAACTCATGGCGAACCTCTTGGCTCAGTCTCCTTAGTGCTGGGATTACAGGTGTACAGCACCTGCACCAGCTGAAACAATATCAATAGAGCTAGGATTTCATCTGTCACTGTTGAGAATTGATTATGATCAGAAACTTAGTAATGACAGATAAACATTTTTATAGGCATGCAACTGGTTAAGTATATATGGGAATGAAGTTGGAAGTTTTCAACTATTTCCTATGTAATTTTGGGACTTCTGGAACAAAAAGCTAAATATATCAAATCTGATCTAAAATTGGAACTTGACGTTGAAGCAAGTTGGACATATTTTTTAGAGAAGATAATGCATCTCAGGTTTTGTTTCAAGACAAACTGAACACTTGTTAGAGAAATAATGTGGCCTTTTAACAAAGCCTTTCCTCAAGTTTGTGCTACGCAAAAGTGTATTGTCTTGTGATGTGCCACACATTATGATGATTCTTTTCCCTCCATTGCTGTTAGCACCAATGACCATTCTGTAAATGGTCAGTTACATATGGAGAACATTGTTTCACATTTCACCGTCATAATCCTTAAGGAATAGACATTTTTCCCCCAGTACCATCGCACATGAAATTTTAGTTTCATAAATATATTGTATTTCCATAGTGTGTTTTATTAAATGAGATTCCTCCCTCTTATTCTCCCAGAATTTTCACCCCCACAAGGTGATATCACTCTTTGAGAATGTGTAGTATCAGGGAAAGAAATTTTTGAGGATTTACATTTCATACCACCACCTGTCAAATGTCACAAATGACTGAATACATCTAGGGGAGTTAATACTTTTGGAACTCTCCACCATGAAAAGAAAGTGCTTATTTGGGATTTGTACTCTAAATTTGAGACATAGAAGAAAAAGTTTCACCTACCCTAATTTCAATGTGATTTCAATATTTTATACATTTTACATTTCTGTTTTCACAAAATTTTAGTAGGAAGAGACTCATTTATTCTATGTAATGCGACTGTCAGAATGCCAGGCATTACAAAAATGATTTCTTTTTAGCTGGCTGTAGTTTTCACAAATTAAAAAGGAAGAATAGCTGTCTATAATTCATATAATTTCATTTTTGTGGTATGGTTTCCAAAGAGGAATAATACAGCAGTAGTGTAGAAGAAATAAATGTTTTGGTCTGGCTTCTTTCACTTAGCACATTTTACAGGATTCTTCAATGTTGTAGTAGGTGTTAATACTTCCATTCTAGCATAATTTGGGATCATTGTGCTTTCTCAACTTTTCCTCTCCTCCCACCCACTCGTGCTGAGAATCAAACCCTAAACTTCCCACTTGCAGGCAAATACTCTACCAATGACGTACATCTCCAGCACTTTTGTATGATATTATTTTGAAATAGAATCTCACTGAGTTGCCCAGACTGGCTTTAAACTTGGCAGTTCTCCTGCTTCAGCCTCCAGAAAGCCAGAGATCACAAGTGGATGCTACCACAACTGGCAGTTTTATATTTTTCTAATGATTGTTGTTGAGTCTCTTTTTCATTATGCTTATTAACAATTTATCTTCTTTGAAGAAAGTTTTGTTCATTCATTTTCCCATTTATTAATTTTTTACCCATATATATTATTGTCTTTTTAAGAGTTCACTAGTTTGGTTTAAATTCCTTATCAGATACATGATTTGCAAATTGCTTCTTGGCCTTCTGGCTAAGATCAAGTGTAGCTACCTGATTTGCAAATATTTTGTTCCATTTTATTAGTGGTCTTTTCACTGTAACAGTGTACTTAGAAGCATAAAAATTTTAAATCTTGGGGCCGGAGATTTAGCTCAGTGGTTCCAGCGCCTGCCTCTCAAGCACAAGGTCCTGAGTTCGATCCTGGTAACCATGTACAATGCTGGACGTGATGACTCACGCCCACCAGCCATCAATACCACATACCACAGTGCTGGCGTGGTGGCTCACGCCTGTAATCCCAGCACTTAAGAGGCAGTGGTGTGGTGGCTCACACCTGTAATCCCAGCACTTAAGAGGCAGAGGCAAGAGGATTGCTGAGTTCCAGGCTTGCCTGGGCTACACAGTGAGCTGAGGGCCAGCCTGAACTACAAAGCGAGACCCTGTCTCAAAAAAAAAAAAAAAAGTTTTAAATCTTGATGTTCTATATCTTTCTTTAGTTGCTTGTATTTTAACATGTTCACAAGGGGGACCAAAATTCATATGTGTCTCTGCCACAGTTCTGATTTGAATTCAGTCATTCCTGCCAGCTTGAATGACCAATGATAAATGCATGATTGCTTGGGTGGCTTGTACTGCCTGTCAGGGGGTCTTTGATTATAGTAATACAAAGAAAGATATTGACTTAGCAAATTAGATGATAGCATATTACAGTCCCTTAACATTAAAATGGTATAAAAATAACATAGGTAAAGCAGTTGTAAATATATATTATGTACACTAACAGTGGGGTACTTGTAAGGTTTCTGTGTTAAATTAGAGAATTATTGATGAACTATGACTATAAATAAAATTATTGATGTAATGAAATTTTGAAATTTGTTGATCTAATTATATTTATGCAGTAATTGTTTAGGTTTAGGTAAGTAAGTAAATTTGGTCTCTATAAGAGACTTTTAAGTAAAGGAAAAAGGCTAACAAAAGTGATTAGATCCATTTGTACCACCACTTGTGCAGACTGCTGGATAGAATAGTCATAAGTGTTTTAGCTGGCAGGAACATGTTCAGTGTTGTTTATAAGAAACTGTTGTTCAGCCAGGCATGGTGAAGCACACCTGTAATCCTAGCGCTTCAGAATCAAAGGCAAGAGGATCACTTGAGTTCAAGGCCATCCTGTTCTACAAAGGGAAACCCTGTCTCAGAAAAGTCATTGCTTATCCAACATCACAAAAATGTACTTATCTCTTTCTTAAGAATTCTGTTGTTTTTGTTTTTATATTTAGATTTTCAGTTAATTTTTGAATGTGATCTAAAGTAAGGGTCTAACTTTATTCTTTTTCATGTGGATCTGCAGTTTAACTGTTCTTTGCAAATGTATAGGAATACTTGATTTGTATGTATTCCTCATCGAGTACATTCTTGGCTTTTGATATGAATTCCTTAGGATTTCCTATGTAGGGCATCATGTCATCTGCAAATAGAAGTAGTTTGACTGGGCTGGAGATTTAGCTCAGTGGTTTGGCCGTCTGCCTCGCAAGTGCAGGGTCCTGAGTTCTATCCCAGTAACCACATACAATGATTTGATATTGGGCGTGGTGACTCACGCCCACCAGCAATCAGTACCACACCCCACAGTGCTGACCATGGTGGCTCACGCCTGTAATCCCAGCACTCGGGTGGCAGAGGCAGGAGGATTGCTGAGTTCAAGGTTTGCCTGGGCTACATAGTGAGCTGAGGGCCAGCCTGAACTACAAAGTGAGACCCTGTCTCAAAAAAAAAAAGTAGTTTGACTTTTTGTTTTCCAAACTAGATGGTTTTATTTCAGTTTCCTAATTGTTCTGCGTAGAGCTTCCAGTATAATTTTGTTTTCAATACAAGTGGCAAGAGCAAGCCTAACATGGTGACACAGGTTTGTAATATCAGCTACTGAGAAAACTCAAAAGGCAACCTTAGTCAAACCATATCTCAAAATAAAGTAAAAGAGTTAGGTGTGTAGCTCAGCACTGCGAGGCCCTGGGGTGGATTCCCAGCACCGCAGAATAAGTAAAGAGAAAAGGAAATGACAAGAGCAGATATTCTTGTGTTGCTTCTAGTTTCTGGAGAAAGCTTTGAATCTTTTTTTTTTTTTTTTTTTGAGACAGGGTCTCACTTTGTAGTTCAGGCTGGCCCTGAGCTCACTTGTAGCCCAGGCAAGCCTCGAACTCAGCAGTCCCCCTGCCTCTGTCTCCTGAGTGCTGGGATTACAGGTCTGAGTCACCATGCCTGGCACCGTGGTATGTGGTACTGATTGCTGGTGGGTGTGAGTCACCACGCCCAGTATTGTTGTATGTGTGTGTATACTGTTTCACTGTTTGTGAGCTATGGTTTCTGATGAGAAACTAGCTTTTAATCTTATTAAGGGTTCATGCTTCTTGTCTTTCTTTTTACAGTTTGATTATGTATCTAGGTATGGATCTCTTGAGTATTTACTACTGGGAATTTATTGAGCTTTGCTATGGATATTGTTTTTCCTCATATTTGAGGAATTTAGAGGATATTTCTTCAAGTAGTCTTCTGTCATTTCTCACATTCTGAAATGATCATTATGTTCATGTTACCACATTTGATGGTGTATACAAATCTGAGAATGTAGTTTTTAATCATTCTTTTTTGTTTCTGTTCCTCGGATCAGATAATTTCAATTTTTTTTTTTTTTTTTGAGACAGGGTCTCGCTTTTGTAGTTCAGGCTAGCTCTGAGCTCACTATGCAGCCCAGGCAAGTCTCGAACTCAGCAATCCTCCTGTCTCTGCCTCCCGAGGGCTGGGATTACAGGCGTGAGCCACCACGCCTGGCAATTTCAATTATTTTTAAGCTTGTTGATTCTTTTGTATTGTAAAATCTACTGAGCTGGGCGTGGTGGCTCATGCCTGTAATCCCAGTACTCCGGAGGCAGAGACAGGAGGATTGCTGAGTTCGAGGCTTGCCTGGGCTACATAGTGAGCTCAGGGCCAGCTGGAACTACAAAGTGAGACTCTGTCTCCAAATAAATAAACAAACAACAAATAAATAAATCTCCTATTGAATCCCCCTAATGAGTGTTCTATTTGAGTCATTTTACTTTTCAAGTCCAGAACTTTGATTTGGTAATTGATATTTTGTTTGATCAGACAACATCCTCAAATTTCCAAGCTTGATTTCCTTTAGTTCTCTGAATTTATTTGAAAATAGTTCATTTAAAGTCTTAAATTCAGTGCCTGAGTTTCCTTTGGGACTGTTTGTATCAACTGCCCTCTCCTACTCCTTTATAGGAGCCATAGTTGTTTTTGTGAGTTTTTTTGTTTGTTTGTTTTTGTGTGTGTGTAATATCGAATGTTTTAAATAATACAGTGTGACAATTTTTCTAATCTATTTTCTGTTGCTTGTTAGTTAATTTGCTGAACTCACTGTAAACTCCATATTCTTTTTTTTTTTTTTTTTTGAGACAGGGTCTCGCTTTGTAGTTCAGGCTGGCTCTGAGCTCACTATGTAGCCCAGACAAGCCTCAAACTCAGCAATCCTCCTGCCTCTGCCTCCCGAGTGCTGGGATTACAGATGTGAGTCACCACGCCCTGCTCTTTTTTAATTTTTTAAAAATATTATTTATTAGTACATGATTGCAGTACATGTAATTTACAATTCTCTTGGGAAGTTGGTCCGTGTACATAATTAGCTTGTTTTTTTGTAATCTTTCCCCTACTACCCTCCTTATAATTCCCTTTTCTCCCTTTTCTTGTTGATGTTATTAATCTTGTCATGTTTATGGCATATAATGTTTGCATCATTAAGGTAATTAGGATCCAATACATAGCATGTCTTCACTTTACCTATTTCCCTATCATTCTCCACTCACCCACCACCGTTCTTGGTCCCCTGGGCCCCTTTCCATCTTCAGGAAATCCATCCTTTGTCTCCTCCTTCCTTTACTTTTCTCTTAGCTTGTACTTTGCTTTATTTAAATGAGAGCTACTAATCAAAACATAATAAATACTGACACTGTTGGGGTGGAAAAAGAACCCTCCTTCATTGTTGATAGGAATGTAACAAGTACATCCATTATGGAAATCGGTATGGAGAAAAATCTGGTTATCCCCATTCTGGGTATCTTCCCCAGAGAGTTTAAGATAGCATACTACAGCAATACATGCATAGCAATGTTTATAGCAGCACAATTCATGAAAGCTAAATCCTGGAAATGGCATGTAAACCCATCAACAGATGATTGGGTAAAGAAAACGTGATATATATTTAGATTTAAATAAAAGAATACAACTCATTTCTAAGGATCAGTATTGGGGGATGCCCAGTGATTGAGGGGTGCCTGACCACCTGATTGAGGGTAATAGCAGAGGATGCAAGAATACACAAAGAATATACAAAGAGTAAAGAGCAACTGGCTGTTTATTATTGGGGGCCTGGGATTTGATCTTAACTCTTCCTGGATAAGACTGTGATCTCTGGACCAGTTAATATCTGTTGTTTATGCAACATAGCAGGAGCCATAAAGTCAGAAGTAAGGAGTAGCCGAATTAATGACTCAGGATTGGAAAACAGAGGAACCCTTGCATAGTAGAAAAGGACAAGTAGGGCCAGAGGATTAGCTCAGTGGTTCCAGCGCCTGCCTCGGCAAGCGCAAGGTCCTGAGTTTGATCCCCAGTAAGCACATACAATGCTGGGCGTGAAGACTCACGCCCACCAGCAATCAATACCACATACCACAGTGCCGGGCGTGGTGGCTCATGCTTGTAATTCCAGCATTTGGGAGGCAGAGACAGGAGGATTGCTGAGTTTGAGGCTTGCCTGGACTATATAGTGAGCTCAGAGCCAGCCTGAACTACAAAGCGAGACCCTGTCTCAAAAAAAAAAAAAAAGACAAGTAGTAGTTAACAAGCCACCTGTGTAATCTCTAGCTAAAATTTGATGTGAGAGAGAATGGCTGCAAAAGAGTCATAAATCTTCAGCTGTGGTGTTTTCTTATCATTAGAGGCATCATAGTCTCATTGATATTTAGATCTCAGTTGTGACCACTGGCATAGGGAATTCTGCCTCCTTAAACCAGCAGAAAGCTCACTTGCCAAGTCACACATAAGTCTTGGTTAACTCAGAATTCAGTAACCTACTTATAAACCAGTTCCCTATTATCCTATAGCCGGCTCAACACAGTTTCAAACAAGTCTGCAATAGATTTGAGACATTTGTAGGAAAATGGGTGTACCTGGTAAGAATAATACTAGGAGGAGAGAGGGGAATTACCAAAAATCAAGCTAATTATGTACACGGACCAACTTCCCAAGAGAATTGTAAGTTACATGTACTGCAATCATGTGCTAATAAATAAATTTTTAAAAAATTAAAAAAATGAGTTTACAGTGAGTTCAGCAAATAAACAAGCAATAGGAAATAATTAGAACAACTGTCATTGTATTATTTAAAACATTCAATCTCACACAACATTTAAACATTTCAAAATTCAGACACAGCTCAAATACAGTACAGTAAACTAAAAAAGAGTTTTTGTTTTTTTGCTGTTGTAGTTCATATGAGTGAGATAGGGTCTCACTGTGCAGTTCAGGGTGGTCTTGAACTCATTATGTAGCTCAGGCTGGCCACAAACTCCCTCCACTGTTGCTGCCTGAGCCTACCGAATACTGGGAATACAATGTGCTCCATCATACCTGGCTTAAAGAGTTGATACTCAGTGACTGGATGTTGCTTTCCTTAAATACTGGGGTCTGAAGTTAAAGTTCTTAACTGGAATTGTTAATGCTCTGTTTGCCAAAGAGTATAATTAAACATTAAAGTTCTTCTTTGACCTTTCAAGCAGAGTAGGAGAGGTATTCAGGTCTTCTGTTTTTCTCTTTGGGTTATTCATTAGACAGATAGTACAGCATAGAAATAAGCAATATTGAAAGAAAGTTTTTTATAACCTAGAATTCTGTTGCCTTACCTAGATGTTATGGAGATTAGAGACTAGAGGAATATATTATTTTTTGTCTTTCTATAAGCATTACTGTAAAATACTTGCACATAATCAAACACCTCATTTTTCATTAGTATTGTTTCCTAAAGCCACCTATTCTATGAATTTTATGTTATTGAGTAATACAAACTGCTGTTTTCTAGTCAAGCACATTCTGGTTGGGGCTGCATTTATTTACTGTAGATATTCAATTGCAGTTTTACCAAAAATGCAGTTTATTGAAATTAAAGTAATTAAATTAATTATTGAAATTAAAGTAATTAAATTTTATTTTTCATTTAGGTTACTTACAACAGGAAAACCTCACTTCTACCTGCCAGACCTTTATATTGGAAAGCTCAGATTTAAAGGAATATGCAGAACACTGTACAGATGAAGGTTTTATCCCAGCCTGCTTACTGGTGAGTTACTTGTTGCTTAAAGGAAGAATATCATAATATACCATACAAGGAACTAAATATTATCTTTAAAAATCAACTCATCAAAGCTGAGTATACTGTGGTGTACCTATATCACTTGCTTCTTGAGCAGCTGAGGCAGAGGGATCATTTGAGCTGAGCAATTTAAAAATAGCCTGAGCAACAAAGTCATGCCCTATCTCAATAAAATATTTTTTTAAAAATCAGCTCATCAGTGAAGGAAGATTGGCAGAAATTCAGTGGTTTATATTTATCCATGACTCTCAAGACCCTGAAGAAGGCTAGCCATTCTTTTACATGTTTACACCAAAGCTGTTAAGTTGAATTGCAGCTTTGTCTCCAGTGTTTTTTTTAAATTTTTGTTTTGCTTTTTATTTTCTGGTGATTCTAAGGATAGAATCTGATCCCTTCATGATGGCCTGTATCCCCAGCCCTTTTAATATTTTTATTTATTTATTTTTATTTTTTATTTTTATTTATTTATTTTTTGAGACAGGGTCTCACTTTGTAGTTCTGGCTGGCCCTGAGCTCACTATGTAGCCCAGGCAAGCCTCAAACTCAGCAGTCTTCCTGCCTCTGCCTCTTGAGTGCTGGGATTACAGGCATGAGCCACCACACCCTGCACTGTGGTGTGTGGTACTGATTGCTGGTGGGCGTGAGTTATCATGCCAGTATTGTATGTGGTCACTGGTGATCAAACTCAGGAACTTGCACTTGCTAGGCAGGCACTGGAACCACTGAGCTAAATCTCTGGCCCATTTTTTTAGTATGGGAGGTTTATTTGACTCACATTGTCGCCTTTTTTGTAAATATCACTTGACCAACACAGCATGATTTGGAATATAATAGATACATTTTAGTATCATGTTATTTCACATGGCATTTTGTCATTCCATATTAAACATGGCTTTCCAGATGTTTTACCCATAACAAATGATTTTCTGAGTAGAAAACCTAAAAAATTTTTAGAGCTACAGTTTTTCAAAGTTACATCATATACAAAAACCTACTGTATTTCTACACACAGAGAAGAATTAGGATTTGCATTTTCTAATATCCATTTATAATAGCAAAATACTTAATCTAAAAAAATATTTGAGTACTTTGTGTTCAAAACTACATGAGAGCACTTCAAGGTATAAAGGGAAAATGATTTTTGTGTTCATATGATGAAAAGCTCAGTAATGAGTCACAGATTTATCCTTTTTTTTTTTTTTTCAATTTTGAAACAAGGTCTTGCTTTGTAGTTCAGGCTGGCCTCAAACTCGGCAGTGTTCCTGCCTCTGCTTCCCAAGTGCTTAGATTACAGTTGTGAGCCCCCATACCTGGCTAGATTTATCCATTTTAAATCCTCATAAGTGGTTTTGCAAATAGGAACGTACAAAACTATAAATTATATAAGGAAAGGAGAATAGAGGAGCCCAAACACTCCTGAAGAATAATAGTTGGAAGGACTAACATTTCAAAAACATCAAGCTGAAGCTTATGAGAAACTCAGTTCAGAGGAGACTAAGGAGATATAAGTCTAAATGTAAACTTTATTCTAGATTGGATTTTTAGAATAGCAAAAGTAGGGCTGGAGATTTAGCTCAGTGGTTTCAGCTCCTGCCTTGCAAAGGCAAGGTCCTGAGTTCCATCTCTGGTAATCACATACAATGTTGGGCGTGGTGACTCACGCCCACCAGCAATCAATACCACATACCACATTGCCGAGCGTGGTGGCTCACGCCTGTAATCTGCACTCGGGAGGCAGAGGCAGGAGGATTGCTGAGTTCAAGGCTTGCCTGGGCTCCATAGTGAGTTCAGGGACAGCCTGAACTACAAAGTGAGACCCTGTCTCAAAAAAAAAAAAAAAAAAAAAAAGAATAGCGGAAGTACATTTGTGGGATACATTGGCAAAATTTGAATAAAATTTATGGCATAGTTAATGTTATTTCTCAGGTAAAAGTGCAGTGGTTTTGTAAGGTTTTAACAGGACGCTGAATGATACCTGTGGAATTCTTCACTAAATCTTAAATACTTAAAACAAGAAACTTTAAAATCTTACAAATTGAATAAAGGTATTATTCTTATTCCTTTTCTTACATAAGAAAACTGAAGTTCAGAAAGATTTAATTATATGCATAAAGTTCTTACAAGTAAATACCACTAGGTTTCTTTGCTTTGCTTTGTGCATTACTTAGTAAAAGAACTAAGGGTACTAATTGCCAGGATCCCAAGATGAGAAAAGAGGAAGAAAAATACCCTGCAGAACAGAGGTTAGGAGAGGTATATTCCAAGAATTTGATGATTGATTCATCCTCCTATCATTCTCTTAGTCTTCTATCATTCCCACTGCTGAGGCCAGAGGGGGTTGATGACTGTCATCTGTGAGGTAGTGGACATTGCGTATCATCTTCTAAAACAGTACAACAGTGGAGAAGGTTAAGAGTTTCTGCGTAGAAAATAACTAATTCTTTCTCAGTCATTTGGCAATTGACCATTTAAAAGTTTATCCCAAGCGTTACTTGGGCAGTGTATTTGTTTTTGTACTAACTGTCCTAAACATTACTCAGGCAGGTGTTATTTCAATGAGTCAATGCTTATATTGAATAAATTTGTTAAAATTGTCATTTTTATATTTCCTTTTGCATGATAACAAAAAGTAATTTTTGGTCATCTTGTATTTAAATAATTGGACTGGTATATGGTTAGTAAGTACTAATTATGAATAAAACAAGGTATAAATATCAACATAATAAGGCAAATCCCATACTTTAATCAAGAAAAAGCCAGTGAGAAGTCTGCTTTATTGAAGGTTCAGAAAAGGAACAGTAATGATAGCAGTTGCCTAGTGTATGTCAGACATGCCATAATCTTCATAACAAGCTTCTATAAATTAAGCGTTATATGTCAGTTTTTTATATATGAAAGTATATAAGTCAAATTCACATGTAATTGTTAATTGAAATCAGAAGTATAAGCTACAGAATTCTTGCTGTTTATTGTATGATCTTAAACTTGAAGTATAAATACCTGCCCTTGAGTCATAGACGTATTGGGAAAAGACAAAAATAGGTTAAGACGATAGAAATGAGAACAGCAGTGTTCTTATAAGAAGGATATCTCTTACATGTTCAATTTTTCACTTTGATCTTTAGCAGGTTCACATGGCTTTCAGGATAGTAAGAGCAGATTAGAACTGTGTCCTTGTGCTTGCTTCGGCAGCACATATACTAGAACTGTATCCTTCTTTTTTTTGTTTGTTTGTTTTTTGAGACATGGTCTCGCTTTGTAGTTCAGGTTGGCTCTGAGCTCTCTCTGTAGCCCAGGCAAGCCTTGAATTCACAGTAATCATCCTGCCTCTGCCTCCTGAGGGCTGAGATTAGAGGTATGAGCCACCATGCCCCAGAACTATGTCCTTATTTTAACTAGTCATTAACTGAATCTCTGCTACCCAACAGAAAAACTACTTTTCTGCCCATGGATTATCTTAGCTAAGAAAACACATGACCACAATGTCCTATTCAAATAGGCAAAGCTATTTACCAGTGAAAGATATGATATGACCCATAACGTGAGTGACTACTCATTTTTTATGACATCCTTTACCCTTTCCTCATCAGGTCTTCTATAGTCTAGATGTCTTAATAGTTCAATGATAGACTGTTTCATGATGGGAAATTAATTGGTAGTATCATATGATTTTAGTAATACTTGATCTTTTCCTTTTCAGTCCTTATTTGGAAAAAACTTGACAACAATTTTGAATGAATATGTAGCTATGAAAGCAAAAGGTAAAAACTCAAGTTCAGGGATTTTGTTTCTTCTTGTTAGTTTTATATAGCATTTGTTTATTAGTGTCTTTAAGAAAGTATTTCTAATTAAAATACACCAGAAATCTTGAGAAAACGTTTCTGTTATGATGATACAAATTGTACTAGGAAATATCAATTCATTTGTTTTTACCTTGAGTAAAAATTATAATTTATAAATTATAAAATTCTGAATATTAAATATAAACAAAGATAAAGACATAAAATTGTTTAACATAGATTACCTGTACTGATGAGCAGGCAGTGACACACATTACAAGTTTAAAAATCATCATTTTAATTTTAACTTCTGTGTATGTAAGTCTGAGTACAGCAGCTAGTGGTCAAATTCTGGCTCTTACCATATTTACCTCAAAATAAGACCGAGTCTTATATTAATTTTTGCTCTAAAAGACACAGTAAGGCTTAGTTGGAGATGTCTTATTTTTTTTCATGTACAAAAATCTGTATTTATTCAAATGTAGTTACATCATTTCTAGAACTTCGTCATAACTCTCCAAATGCTTAATCCCTTAAGACTCTATTTTCTGTACAACCATTGGCTCTAACCTCTCATGTCTATCAATAGAGCTGTCCTTAAATGAGAACTTCTTGCCCATGTAGCCTGCACATAATACACTGGCAGCGCGATGGTCAGTGATTTTATCTCATAAATTCTGTACCCACTCAAGTTACAACCTCTTGCAGGGTGGGCTTCACAAAACTCCCATAAATTCAGTGTTAATGGAAGACATATGAGTGGCAACAAAAATGAGAACAGTCAAGACTGACGATTGTCTACATGAAAGCAACAAAAAACTGCAGGCACCAAAATTCAGGAAACTTCTTTTTATTTCACATGAGTGCATTATGTACATCCATTAAAAAACATAGTGTGTTGAATTAAGATACCTATTAGACACAACTATGTCCATCCATTATCAGTTGCGCACATTATTCCTGCATTGTGTCTGTACTCTGGTCATTTGGCAGAAAACCTTAGAGTTCCTTTGTCTACATAGGCATTAACCTCTTGTCCAAGGCACCTACTTGGGTATTTACAACTACTTAATTATGACTATTATTTAAGTATTGTCAATGGTCTTATTTATATTTAATTTTATTAATATTATTTTCTAATTTAATGCACATGTCTGGTATATTAAATGGCTCTGTCTGAGTGACAGTCTTAACTGAGTCTTATTTTGGGGATAGGACATATATTGTAATCATCTTGAAAAATCATGCTAGGGCTTATTTTCCAGTTAAGGCTTATTTTGGGGGAAATATGGTAGTTATTAGAATATAAAAATACTTGCCATATTAACAGTGAATTAGAGGTCAAATTCTGATTTGTTATCTATACTCTTTCTGTAGTTCACAGCATTCACAAATTACTATTAAAGAATTAGCATAAAGTAATAGTTGAACATTTTCTAAATACTGTTTATAAGCACTCTTTCATATGTTTTATCTCAGTTAAGTGAACCCAGGATTGTTTTGTTTATGCCTTTATTTAAAAGCAGAGTAATTGAGAGTTAAATTCCCAGGGCCAGGATTTAGCTCAATGTTTCTGGCACCTGCCTCACAAACACAAGGTCTCAAGTTCGATCCCCAGTACCAAAAAAACAAAAACCCAAGAGAATTAATTTTCCACATTTACAAAGACTTTTTGTATAATTATTGTCATAAAGTATATTAATTCACTTTCACATATCACATAATATCAGAACAAAAATGAAAAATAATTTCTTATTAACCCTAAAATAATATGAAGTTACCAGTCTTACCAAAAAAGCTGCTGAATCTATATGGATGTCCATTTCCACTCAGGCTGTATCTAGTATATAGTGGCTGGAAAAAAACAAACCAGGAGCAATTTTACCTCTCTTGGCCATTTTTTAAACAGGCTTTTCAGTCCCAAGATAGGGTCAGCAAACAGAAGTTATTTTTCACTGTGATTTTTGGTGTCTTTGTTCAAACTGAGTGAAGAATTTTCTCCAACTGAGTTGATTTCCTCTTATTATTTAGAAACATCAAATGATGTTCCAGCAATAATGTCATCTCTGTGGAAGAAATTAGACCATACACTTTCTCAAATCAGGTACCTATTAAAATGTGCATGATTCTGGAATGCAAGTACACTTTAAATCGCTTTATTATATTCATAGTACATTTATGTAATACCTAGTTTTTGAAATTGTTTCAGAGGTTTTGGGTGTTCAATTGTCTTTGGTTGGAATATTTTAGAGGAAATTGCTCTTTTTTTGGTAAAGCTTCAGGAGATTGAACCCTGTCTTGGTTCCTTACAGCTGGGACACACTATCCAACATGTATGACTTAAAACACTGTGGGTTTATTTGGCTCAGAGTTTGTAGAAGTCTCAGTCTGTAGTCATCTGGCTCTAAGGCAAGGCAGCATACCAGAAGGGAAACAGCTCACAGTGTGGCATGCAGGAAGCAGAGAAAAATCAGGGGAGGAGGGAAAAAGACAGACCCTTACAGGCCACGCCCCTAGTGACCCATCTCTTCCCATCAGGCTTCAGGATTCACTTGCCAACATCACACCCAGCTTCAAACTCATCTGTGGGCAAATCCTCTGAGTATCATGCCCCTGTGATCTATTCATCTACCAGAAAACTCACAGAGTTGATGAGGCTTTGGAGGACGTCTAGATGTGAACCATAAACAAGCAAACGCAAAGCTTCTATACTGAGCTATTTACCCACCCATTTTTATTTGGAGGGTTGCTCTTACGTTGTTAGGTTGGGCTGTATATTCTGCCTCAGGCTCTTAGAGTGGTGACATTATTGGCGTGTACCATCACACCCAGCTAAAATAAATTACATTTTAGCACAATATTTACAGAGAAAAAAATTGAAGTATAGAGAAGCTTAATGACAGTCTTTGTTTTTGTAGCAACTTAGAGAAAATCTTGGACTGGACTGTTTATCTTAGACCATTGTCGGTTTTCTTAGACAACTGCCTTTTTATTACATACTTAGAGAATGAATATGTTCAACACATGCTCAGTTTATGCTGCCCTTGTTGAGAAATAAACTTGAAGGGCAGGAGATGTAGCTCAGTGGCATTGCAACTGCCCTTAAATGCAAGGTCCTGAAAAAAGAAAAAATAATACTTGAAAAATAAAGGTACTGCTGTAATCTTCCTTTACAATTTTCTCATGATGCTAGTACCAGCCTTCTCTCTCATTAGCAGCCTTGAAATGGCAGTTTCAGCATCATTGGTATCAGTTTTATAATATCTCTTCTTAGACTGTGGAGCCTGTTATGAAAATCATAGTTTTCTACCTCTTTACCAGAGGTACAAGTGAATATCTCATCTAATTTCAGCAAAGGCTTTGTTTTCTCTTCTCATTTAAAAACTGCTGTAATGACACCAAATGCTTTTATCCACACCTTATTTAGCAATCTTTTGTTTCCCTTTCCTGACTTATCTTTCCTGTCCTTGTAGACAGTCTTCTAGAGCATTGTAATTTAGTATCTATAAATATTATGTTTTATATAGATATTTTATTGACATTTTACATAAAGAGAAAGGATTCTTGTTTTTTTAACAGTACTGCAATTAAACCTAGGACTGTTACATGAGCTACTGTCTAGCCCATTTTTATTGTTTATTTTGAGACAGTTTCACTCAGTTGCCCAGACTGGACTCAAACTTGTGATCCTCCTGCATTGGCCTTCCAGTGTGCTAGGATTATAAACAAGTAACACCATGCCAACTAAGAGAAGGGATTCTTAGCTAAGTTTTCTCCTAAATTGTATTTTTAAAAGCAGTTCATTCAATTAAGATTAATGGGCATGTGTGTGTGTGTGTGTGTGTGTGTGTGTGTGTGTGTGTGTGTGTGTGTGTAGAGATAGGTGGTTCTGGAGATTGAAGCCAGGCCCATGTAGGTACTAGACAAGTGCTTTACCACTAAGCTATATCCCCAGCTCTTTTGGCTCTTTGATGGAGACTTACTTGACACATTTTCTTAGGACAAGAACATACAGTGTCTGTTACTGCTTAGCAAATACACGGGCCGGAAAAAGAATTAGCTTAAGCTTTGAAATTTCCCATTTGCTTTTCTCTTTCCTTGGAGTTTGGATAAGACAATATCATGGCCAGATTTATTAAAAGCAGACTGTCACTTCCCATGAACTTTAGAATTTGGCATATTGATATATGTGAAATCAGAGGCCTGGGTTTTTGTTGTTGTTGTTTTGCTTTTATGGTGCCAGGGATACCAGAATCAAACTGAGGACCAGCCAGGTGTGGCACCACTGAACTGTGTCCCCAGCCCCTAACTGCATTCTTAAAGTCTCTAATGCATATTTAATTGGATAGAGACTTCATTACTGACATTATGTTGTATAAGTGTATTTATATGCCACTCTTTCTCTCATAATACAAAGCAGAATGATTACCAAGAAAATGTGTTAGTGTTTTTGGTTTTTTTGTCTTAGAGAGTTCTATCACATTTTAAGTCATACTTTGCATAACTAAACCCAAAAATATCTCAGCAACAAAGATTTTCAATAAACTATTTTGTTTCATTTGTTAGGAGCATGCAAAGTTCCCCGGGGTTGGCTGCCAATCAGAGAGGTTGGTAATTCAACTTTTTAAAATGTTCAGAATTATTCCAGTCTTTGTTTGGTAAACATTTAACGTGAATGCTAGGTATTTGTTCTGTTGAAACTACATTTTTTCTAAGTATAATTATTACCATATTAGGAAATATTTTCATTTATCACTTTATGTGTAAAATATACTCCCTACATTTTTCCATTGACTCTCATACAGTAGCATCTTTTAGTTCTCAGTTTACAATTTTAGATTTCTTAATTTGTGAAGAGTTAACAATATCAGTTATTGTAGAACAGTTGTACTCTTGAATTGGTAGTTACAAAATTATCAAGTAAATTTGATATTTTTACGAACCATCTTTTCAGTCTGTAGATCTAATGTTACATACTGTATTCAGGATGTTGACATATTAATCCCAAACTACTCTGACATTAATGTTTAATGCTTCTGTGTTTGCAGTCCGAACAAGAAATGGAATTGCAGAAATCAAACGACAAAGAAAGCTTGCATCTCAGACAGCTCCTGCCAGTTCAGAGTTGCTGATTTTACCTTATGTCTCAGCACAGTTTACTACAGCTCCTTTGACAGCTACACAGCCTGTTCAGCCATCTGGCCAAATTTCAGCTCCACTGAGGTCAAATTTTGTAGTGGTCAATCATTCACAATCACAAGACATTGTAACTGGTAAGTTTTTCTTTTATTTTTAATTTTATTATGTAAATGAGATGGTCTGCTAATATCTCTGTTGTAGTGTAGAATTACGAGCAAAGGGATGAGGGAAGCTTGACACGAAACTGCTGGTAGCTTTACTACAAAATAAAGACTAGGAGTCATTTTATTCTAGAGTTCTTCCTATTTCTAATCTAATTGAAATCTAACCTTGAACTCTTAATTTTAAATCTGGGATGTCAATTTAAAAGACCTTGTGTTAGATTTTACACAGATGTACACTGTATTTCACATGTCCTTATGTTCTTGCCCATGTGTTCTCATGGAAGAAGAAATGTCCCTTTTCAGTATACCTCCATCTCTACTGGTTGTAGGTCCATATCCTGGCTTACTTGTAAAGCAAGAATTAAACATAAAGACCATAAGGTATATCTTACTTGTTCTATACCTGTTGTATAGGAGAAACACAAGGTGTAGTAAAAGGTGAGAATCTAATGATGGGTTGGAATTAAAATACAGTGATTATGCTCTCAGTTCATGGTCCACTTTGCTGTGTAACTGAAATTTGTTCCATGCATTAAGATTTACCTCATTTCCATTTTTTTCTATATTCAAAACACTTATTTTCTTTTTTCATTCTGCCATGTGTTTTATTATAAACCTTAAGCATGCACTATATTTTATTAATATCTTGTACAGTGCCTTCCAAATAGGCAACCAGTAAAAATTACTGAATTTCATATAAAAATAATAATCACAGGTTAATTGGGTAAGATGGTGCACACCTATAATCTGAACACTCAGGAGGCTAAGGCAGGAGGATAGCCATGAGTTTGAGGTGAACCTGGGCTGGGTAGTGAGTTCAAGATCAGCCTAGAATATATAGCAAGAGGTCTCCAAATCTGCTTGTTTGGAGCAAAGTATGATGGCATGTGCTGTAATCCCATCATTCAGGAAGCTGAGGCAGAGAGATTATTGCTAATTTGAAGCCAGCCTAAACTACATAGTTTAAGTCCAACCTGAACTATGTAGTGAGACCCTGTCTGAAAAAAAACAAAATAAAAATAGCCAAAGATTTCGCTCAGTGGTTCCAGTGCCTGCCTAGCAAGCAAGCGCAAGGACCCTGCTTCGGTCCCCATAACCACATACAACAATACCTGGTAAGGTAGCTCACACCCACTGGCAGTCAGTACCACATACCACAAATGCCGGTTTGGTGGCTCAGGCCTCTAATCCTAGCATTCAGGAGGCAGAGGCAGGAGGATTGCTGAATTCAAGGCTTGCCTGGGGTACATAGTCATCTCAGGGCCAGCCTGAACTACAAAGTGAGATCCTGTCTCAAAAAAATTAAAAATAAAAAATATATGTGTGTGTGTGTGTGTGTGTGTGTGTGTGTGTGTGTGTTGCTTATTGCATTGAAGCTTAGACTCAGTTTTGTTGGCTCATTGTTTTGTTTTCTTGAACTACAGCTGGAGAATCTTTGAATATCGTTCCTGGAACTCAGGAAAGGAAATCTCATGCCAGTTTAATGTCACCTGGTAGACGTAAAAGGTAAATGATTTTTTAAAGGTTATGTTGCCAGTACCATTTAAAACAAGCAAAAAAAGGAATTATAGCAGGATATTTACATAGTGAACACAGTTCTTGAAGCTATGTACTGATAGCCGTTTTAGATTTTTTTTCTTTTTGTTACATGTTTATGTGAAATTCAGTTGCATCCTTTGGTAAATGGCATATCACTGTTTGACAGATTCTCTTTTCTTTAATGTACATAAAATAATAGTATGTCTTACAATTGATGTTATATCAGATTCTTTAGACTATATACTTTTTAAATGAACATAAGTAAGACCAGTATGTTTTATGGTTCACAAACATATTTTTAAGTTTTAAATTAATTTATATAATCTTTGCAGGAAGTTTTTCCAAAAAAATCTTTCTGTCCTATTAGCCAAGGTCTCTCTTTTCAGACAGATTTTAAAAATATAATGAAAAGGGCTGAAGGGTTAGCTCAGTGGTTCCAGCCCCTGCCTCGCAAGCGCAAGGTCCTGAGTTCAATCCCCGGTAACCACATATAATGCTGTGCGTGGAGACTCACACCCACCAACAATCAACACCGCATATCACAATGCTGGGTGTGGTGGCTCACGCCTGTCATACCAGCACTCAGGAGGCAGAGACAGGAGGATGGCTGAGTTTGCAGCGGCTTGCCTGGGCACCATAGTGAGCTCAGGGCCAGCCTGAACTACAAAGTGAGACCCTGTCT